>JAPFBL010000706.1:0-147500 GCA_026182355.1 Hermatobates lingyangjiaoensis
ACAAGTTGTAAGCAGGTTATGAATTTTGATTTAAAGAAGGAGTAAGATTGGCATCATTGACAGTATTTTTTCCTATAACTGTTGAAATAGTCTTGATTTGTTTTGAAAATCAAGGGAAATTGTCTCTCTCCTGTTTTAAGCAACATTTATATGGAATATTTTGAGATTACATACCTACCTAAAATTTTACCTAGCAATGCTAAATGGCTTCGCTATGTTGACGATGTTTTATGCATTTGGCCAGATGATAAAAATGTTAGCACTTTTTTGGATACCCTCAATATGTTTGTTCCGTCTATTCAATTTACAATAGAATTAGAAAATAATAATAAACTCCCTTTCCTGGATGTGCTTTTGCACCGAAGTGGTAACAAATTGAATTATAGTATTTACAGAAAATTTACAAATGTATCCTCTTATGTTCATTTCTTCTCGGCACACCCCCTCAGTGTCAAAAAATCCGTTTTTAATAGCATGTTTTTGAGAGCTTTCAAAATTTGCAGTGAACCATTTTTAGAAGAAGAAATTAAATATATTTACAAAGTTTCAACCTCTCTAATGTATCCAAAAAAGTTAATTGATAACGTGATGAAAAAATCCAAACAATCTTTGATGTCATCTGTAAGTGAGGAACGTTTTTCAAGAAGGAATTTGCTGGTGGTTCCCTACAGCCCATGTTTAAAAGACATTCCATAATTGTTGAAGAAGCTAGATATCTCAGTTACATTTAGTAGTGGTGGTAATTTGTCAAATAAACTTGTCCATAACTCTAAAAGAAGCCGAAAAAACTGTTGTGTATACAGATTTCCTTGCAAGGATTGCTAGTTGGCTTATATTGGACAGACGGGAAAAGGAATGGATACAAGGATTAAGCAACATCAGTATTCAGTTAGAAGACAAGATGATAAAAGTGCCTTGTTCCTACACATTAGAGACAAAAATCACATAACTAACTGGGAAGAAGCAAAGGAGTTGGTTTTTATGTCATGTGAAAGAAGAAGAAACATTGTTGAAAGCGCCCTCATAAGAGACTTTTCTAAGAGCTTGGTCAACACTAGTCCAGGCCTTTTTAAATTAGATGAATTTCTAATTGAAGGAATTATCAAACAAATCAAGACTATTTCAACAGTTATAGGGAAAAATACTGTCAATGATGCCAATCTTACTCCTTCTTTAAATCAAAATTCATAACCTGCTTACAACTTGTATTCACTTGCTCTCTGACGACGTGAAAGCGAAAGGCCTTAGAGCGACTATCTTCTTTAATTGTGGTGAGTTACCTGAATATTTATATCACGTGTTATTGTGACAATTTTCATATTTATATATATATATATTATAATTTTATATATATATAAAGATTTCACATAAACACGTGAAATAACAATCAATGATCAAACCACAATAAGAAATGGGAAAACAAGATTAAGATTGTTTTCAGTTGGGTTTTTGACTCTGACGAAGACCGCTGTTACGTTTGAAAGATCTTAGTCTTGTTTTCCCATTTCTTATTGTGGTTTGATCATTGATATATATATATATATATATATAGTTCAATGTAGAAAAAGAAACATCGAGAAATTGAAAGCACACACTTACAGTCTCTAATTTTTAGTCTGAACCGTCTTTAGGAGAGATAAGAGAGGGAAACCAAGCTCACTGGTTCAGAGACGGTTGGAGACCAACAATGTTGCCGCATGCGTGCCCAATCACAGAGAATAAGGTAGACAGGAATCAAATTAAGTAATAGGTAATCAGGAATGTATAATTAAATTAAATTAAGAAATATTAAAAAATAAATTCATAAAAGAAAAAAAAATCGATATGATTTAAAATGAGATTTGTTGTTGATAAATATTAATAAATATAAGATTTATACTATTTTTCTTTTTTATTGAGGTTTGGTCTAGCGTCAAAAAAGTAAAACACCTTTAAGCCTATGTTTCGTGTATATTTGTGTGCATCTTCAGAGCCACATCAATAAAAAAAAATCTGGAGTGGCCTGCACTCAACTTTACTATAAGTAAACTTATCAATGTTCTTGGGTATATAATATATAATGTCTCATTTCAGCATAATGTAAACATTTAAATGGAAGATGCTTATTAGTCTTTCATTCTTGAGGTAGTACAGGTAGTGATTGATCGACTTATCAATATATTGGCTTATTTTTATACATACCACAGCTGATGCAAATAATCTCATTAGTATAACTGCAGCAGTAATAACATTTTTGAAATGCCAAAGTGAACATTTCTTGATACGAAATAATATCCTACAAGGGAACATGGCTTTGTTCAAATAGCTAGTGGATTTCTTATATCGTTTACTTGACCTCCTACATTGAATATTTAAGTCAAATTTTCAAATTTAAATCAGAGAAATACTCTTATTTTCTCTGAAAAACATCATAAATATCTATGAAAAAAGGTCGTTTTAAGATAATTTATAATTAAGGATATACAATAATTACATTTATTAATCTTCAAACGAAAGATTTCTATTTTGAATTATGTTTTACATTTTTGGTTTTTTATAGAATTATTATACTGGGAATTTTATGGCTTCTTAGGATTTATTAAAATAATTTTCCTTCCTGTTTGTCGAAAATCATATATACCAATTTTCACTGAGTGAGTGTTATTTTTTTTCCTGCGTCTTGTACTCTGTTATAAGCTTTGCTATGTATGTATATTGAGAAAAAATATATTCGGAATTAACCAGTTAGCATACTCAAATCAAAGTCGAAGCCAGCTATTCAATATAATTTAAATCATTTATATTTGGGAGCTTCTAATTTTTGAAAATAATAAATATGAACTATTAGACTAGAATAGTCTAATTTTATCTCAGTGATTTTGCTCAAAAAATTTCTAAGACAATGTAAACATTGTAAAAAAATATCAAAAATTCGACAAGTATAGCAGGTGACCTCTCAGTCTAGGATAAACAAACAGTTTTTATAGCGTTATTGCTCTTTCCCGTAAGTGAAACTTCATATTTTTTTTTTGTAAATTGCTAATTTTTTGTTCCATTTTTGGTCAAATTTTTATGATTTTTAATGAGCCGTTTGGCGTCAAAATAACATTTTATGAAAACAGAAATCGTACTTTAACGCCCCTTTGGCGAATTAATTTTGAAAAAAAATATTTCATCTTATCCTCTACATAATGTTCTATTTTTAGGTATAGTTTTGATCCGTCAAACGGAATAAGTGAACCATGAAGAAATTCATGATAAATACGTGGGCTGTTACAATTACATAATAAATTTGGTCATCTCCAATAAATGATCCAGGTTGTCCTAATTCGATTCGAATAATTCATCTTATTGATATTATTCCTGCTCACATTCTAAATATGAAGTATAAAGTCCCAATATCTTTATGGTTGGTTGAAAATAATCATTTGTTCAATTTTGTCAAGGTGGCTGAATAATTAAGCTGTAAATTGTAAATTCATATATGAAATTTTTTTCTCTTGTCTGGCTTTATAGTCAATTTTATGATTTTAGATTGTAATTCTGAAGTAGCTTTATTTTAAAGCTAAAGCTTATATATAATATAATTTTAACTTTGAAGGTTAATAGTTTTTTTAACTTAGAGCTTTAAAATATATTTATAATTCTTATTGTTGGTAATATTAAATTTATTATAATAATAATTTTATGTTCTTTATTTTTTGATTTTTTTATTATGATTTTGTTTCTTTCTCTATAATTAATAATTATGTTGCAGCCCATCCAATGGTCCAGCTGGACTCCGAACGCTGACGGTGTGTGTTCGATTCCCACGGAAAGTTATTAATTTTATTCTGTTTAGAGCAGCATGCGGCGGTTTCAAGCAAGCAAGACGATCAGAGTTTGATAAGTATATAGATTTATTTATGAATAAATATAATCTTTTGTATATAAATATTGATTTTGTCATTACAGAAAATGTAATGGTTAGAGGTGGTTAATGGGTGTTTAAACATACTTTTATGTTAGTTAAAGAGAGACAAGAGGATCTGCATTCGTAAAAATACTGTTTCACACAAAGTAACTGCATATCAAAGAGTTTCGTTAGCATTGAAAAGAAAATTAAAGCAAGAATTTGACCAGATGTGACTGCAGGTTAGCAGACCTACAAAATAGTGGTCTTTTATAGTGCTGGTTCCGTACAACCTTAACGGAATGAAGAGTCTGCGTGGGCTACACGAAACTAAAACAAGTTTTGTGGGATGTAAAAGATTTTGCATTCTACCCAAAGAATAATCAGCTAACAATAAAAAAAGTCAAGGTTTCTTCCATATTTGACACCTCCAGCGGGTTTTGCCAGTCTCTGTTGATGCCCAAATCTAGACATAACTGCTTTTATAACCCTATTTGGTTTATTTATTTTCATGTGTTTGACATTTGGAAGACAATATGATTTAAAAGTGAACCAAAAACGTCACAATCCTTCCTAATCTCAAATCCTCTCCTTTTATCCCAGCCCCAATTTAAGGTTTATGCAATCCGTGCCAAAAGATGGATGATACAGGGGTTACTGTATTATGAACGGAGCCTCAAGGGTACCAGGTGACCTCCTTCAGTAAATAGCCTTACTCCAGTATGCGATCCTCTGCCGGAGCAGACAAAATACCACCGATAGAGATACAGGGATTTTCCCCTGTAGGAGGAGGAAGTCCAAAGACCATCCTCCGGAAGCGCAGAGGGTCCAAAAGCGCTAACTAGTGGGAACCTCCCACAAGTGTACCTGAGGACCCGAAGAAAACCGTCCCGAAGAAGGAGAAAGGAAGATACTTTCTCCCAAAACGTAGGGAACCTGAATGGACATTGTCAATGATGGTTTGTGCAGATTCTGCAAAAAAGAGGAAGAAACATCGCTGCACCTGCTGGCTGACTGTAAGGCAACTTTGCTGAACAGAGGTAGGTACTTCGGGACTCTCAACAAAACCATAGAAAAACTTTTACCGCTGGAACCAGCACTAGTGCTGAGCTTCTTGGAGGCGTTGAAGCTAACTGCTGTGGTACTTTAGTACAGAAGGGGGGGAAGTACAATAGTTTTTTTTTAAAACATAGTGCTACAGTCACCCTCAAATAATAATAATATGTTTTTGGCTGTGGAACAGATCATTGGAATTATAATTCTTATGAGAAAATTGGTCTCGACATACACCATTTCGAGATACAACACTCGTCACGGAACAAATCGAATTCGTATGTTGAGGTATCACTGTATGCAGAAAGCAGCAATCCCTACTTCTCAATAAGGATATTAAGAAAATCATTATACAACAAAAATAATTTGAATATTTTAAAGAAAATTTCTATAATTAATAATTAAAATTAACTTCAAAAGTATTTAATTTCTTAAAAAGTTTCAACTAAAATTAAGATGAATTATGAATTTAATGAAGTTATTTTATATTTTTTTTTTAAATTTCAAGATTATATTTGTTTGTTCCTCCTTAGTCGTTCCCGATTCTTTGAACTTAATTTTTTTTTTCTTTGGTTAAACTTTTAAAATGAGTAAGAAAATATTTTACTTTTAATGAATTTCAAAATGTATTTAACAAAAACAGACTTTTTGATATCGTCATTATATATTTGAATAAGTTAAAAGGTTGTTTGAAATTTCAAATTTGTTTGAATCCTCTTAATTACCTTATATTTCATAATTAATTTTAATGAAGGCCTATGTTTAATGTCTTCTTATATATATATTTCTTTATAAGAAACTACATATGTAAACATATTAGGGTGAACTACAGGAAAACAATAAATATAAAACACACATTTACAGTTTCAGATTGTAAGCCTGTGTTTTATATTTTCTGTTTGTCTGTAATTTAACCTGAGACATTGTTGTCCTTTTCGGATCGGTTTCTTGATCTTACTATATATATATATATATATATATATATATATATATATATATATATATATATGTAATTTACCACAATGAAAACAATTTTTGAAACAATGCTCTAAGGCCTTTCGTTAACACATCGTCAGAGAGCAAGTGAACTTAAAAAACAATAAATATTTGTTAACTTGGCTGATTGAAATTTCCAGAATTGATGGCAACCCATCAATAATATATATATATATTATATATTATTATTATATAATTAATTTATTATATATATTAATATATATTATATATTATTATATATATTTTTTTTCATCAAAAAAACACAAAAAAGAACATATATCAAGAACGCACGTACCTCTTCTTCTTCTCTTCTAAACATGTTCTTCCCCTTCCTGACTACGAACTGCTGTAAGAAATATTGATTCTAGTAAGTGTTTTCGTTCTTATATGTGTTGTTTTTTTTTTTAGTTACTTCTTTGTCCGGTTTGAACCGTTTCTTTGTTTCATATATATATATATTTTATTAAATAATACCCATATTTACGGTTGACTAGTTTCCTTGTGTATTTCTCAAGGGATCTGAATAATCTTCTTGCACAAACATCTACATTGTATATACAATTTAGATGTTTGTGCAAGAAGATTATTCAGATCCCTTGAGAAATACACAAGGAAACTAGTCAACCGTAAATATGGCGTATTATTTAATCAAACCTGTATAAATGAAGGACTGCTTCCTAAATATACCAATATATATATATTTATAACGCCCCATATTTGGCTTGCATTTTTCTTGCCTTCGTATTCTAACAGTTTCTTCCTGCACTCTAAAGTAAAACTTTCTTCATGAACTGCTGGGTCGTAACTTCTTATATTTGTAAAAGATGGAAGCAGTCCTTCATTTAAACATATATTGTTAAATAACGGCTCATATTTGGCTTGATATATATATATATATAAAGCTATTTAAAAGGTCCAACTAGACTAACTCAATAACAAAGAGAGAATAACACAAACATAGGTATACAAGACTCACTGCTATATTTCGACAGGCGTTGTTATCAGGTAGAAGTAATCCTCTACTCAGTCAGCTGCCGCAGCTCCGGAGGAGTACCTCTACCTGATGACGACGCCTGTCGAAATATAGTATTGAGTCTTAGATGAGTATATTAATATAAATATATATCAGAATGAATTGTAATGTTGTCTAATTATGATGACTTTGATTTGTAGCTATAATTACAGTAATTAGATATGCCCAATTATCAATTCGACACAGTTCATTAGTAGGTTGCAATTAAGTAGTACAGACAGACATCGTACAAGAAGACATTCCCTTTTATATAATAGTATAGATAATAACAAATACACATATTATTTTTTTGGTTTTATAGTTTTATGTTGCTATAACGATACATGAAAAGGAAACTAACAAATATTGGAAATAGGATTTTTACGGAATGAAGAAGCAATTTTCGTTCTAAATAGAGTTGAGAGAAGTGCTGGAGGTAGGAGAAGCACTCAATAGCCTCCTGGCTGGCTACCTAATCGTAAGCTACCATTCTGTCATTTACCGCTCTTCCCTCAGGCCCTAGGCTCTTTTACACGACCTCCAATTGTTTTCATCTCTCTACAAAGTTCATCATTCCTGCTTTTATTTCTAACTCCAGACTTTCTCTCTGAATAGCACATCAATAATATTATATACATGTACATATATATATATATATATAATTTGTATAAACTGGCAGCATGTCTTCATCTAAGTATGTATTCTTAAATAGCAGAGCACATTCTGCATTCACGAATTTTTTCAGCAGTTGTTCTTTTTTTCTTCGATGTTAATCACTTTTCTACGATGCAAGAAATTGCCTTTGCAGCATAGAAAAGTGATTAGAAAAAAGAGAACAATTGCTGAAAAAAATCGTGAATGCAGAATCTGCTCGCTCTGCTATTTAACAATATATATATATATATATAAAATATTTCACATAAACACATGAAATAACAATCAATTATCAGACTACAATGTATATACTTCTGTTAGTTCTCTCACTTATTATTTGTCAAAATTCCTATCGGATTTTCTTATCAGTAACTTGTTGCGCTTTTTATGTATGTTTGATTTTTGAATCATTGTATTATTTCTTATATTATCTCTATTTTGTGTGCTTGTAAAAAAGATTTTAAAGAAAAAAACCATACCTTTGCATTGAGAGTTCAATTTGAAGCTGAAGAACTGACTAAGTCCTGATAATTTTTTTTTGTCATTTCTAGTTTGATAGTCTACTTCAAGATCACTCCAACCTTTGTAAATGCGCTTGCGTTCACTAGTTCTTCTCTCCTGAATATGGTTAAACCGAAAATGACAGACCCTAAGTGTGTGTTATCTATTTACTGTTTACCTATAGTCTACCCCGAAACGTTTTTTTATGCTTTCTGGATCGTTTTCTTGATCATACTATTCGTAGTATTCATACATTCATTGACCGACGAAGACCGCTTGTAACGGTTGAAAGATCTTAGTCTTGTTTTCCCATTTCATACTGTGGTTTGATCATTGATTGTTATTTCACGTGCTTATGTGAAATCTTTTTATACTATTCATATATTTAACAAGAACTTCCTTCTTGTTAAGTTTCTCTATTTTCTTGAATAACGTTTTCGTTATTGTTAACTGAATTAGATAACAAACTTCCTACTGTAAACATGTCACCCGTCGTTATAAGGAGAAGAAGAAGATGAGTTGTGTTCATTTTTTTACTTTAAGTTGCTGTTTGCCTGCTGAACAGAACTTATCTTCGTCTTCCCTTCCTGATGATGACGATGTTGAAATATTGAAGTGAGTTGTGTATTGTTTCTCGTAAAAACAATATTAGGTTCTTTTCTTGTAATCGTTCAATTATAATTGTAATATGTCAGATTATTTTGGATGACTATTTTATATTTGTTATAACAGGTGTGACTACATTAAAAAAAAAATGAAATCTTTGATCATCCATGTGTTTGATATTTCATCTACACAAAAGCCTTTATTCAAATAAAACCAAAACTAAGTTGATTAAAAACAAATTTTCATTATGTTTTGTTATTGTAAAACTGAGTGTAGATCAACCAAGATTTTGTAAAAAATGTACTTAAATCATGCTAAAATAACGTTGTTTTCTTTGCGTAGCATTTCCTTTCACAGGTTACAAAGGAATCAGGCAATTTTTTTTTTGAATAAAATGACTGACTGTATAGGAGCGAACAAATTCAATTTTGTTTCCTTTCATCACTACAGTGAACTGGATGAAATCGCTTTTCAAAAGGTAATTTCTTCCTTCAATATACCTTTAAAATTTAAACATTGTCATGTACTTTCCTTTTTTTCTTCCTATACGTATATATATATATATATATATATATATATATATATATATATATATACATATTGATAAAATTATCGACCGTGGAATAGAAATAAAACTAAAGTTTATCGGGGCTCGGTCAGTTCTTCAGGTTCAAATTAAACTCTCATTGCCAACGTTTCAGTCTTTATTTAAAACCTTTTTCATAGGAAGAAGTATAAATTATGAAACGGAAAAACTAAATATTACATTACAAATTATTTTACAAAGAAAAATATTATGTGGATTTAGGTGAGAGGAAAGTTTGGTATGAAACGCCTTGTAATGATCAGTGGCTAAATTATGTACAAAAGCGATTTGTAAGTCTCTATGAAGAGTGTGGTTTGTGACATAATAAGGTGTATTAGTGATAGTACGGAGGATTTTTGATTGTAGTGATTGTATTTTATAAATGTTGGAAGGTTTTGCACAACCTTCACAAATTATTTTTTATAATTTGAAAGATTTGTTTCCTCTTGCAAACAGCCATGTGCTCCCTGCATACCTGCTCATACTTCCTACATTCCTCCGAATTCCCACCCCCTATAACACTCCTTGACACCCTCCGTCATCCTTAAGTCCCTGTTGCTATAGCACCCTTATATTTTGTTTCGAATTAACCCCGTTTCGTATGATTATTAGTTTGAAATTATTCTTGACAAATAAGAATTATTATACATCACTCGCTGAACGAGAAAACTTCGTAATTCGTACCATATTACAATCTTACATAGTATTACCATATTACTTCGTACTATATTTACAATCGTACCTCATATCACTATATTACGTCGTACCATATTACAATCATACTTTGTATTACCATATTACTTCGTACCCTATTTACAACCGTACTTAGCATTACCATATTACTTCGTACCATATATACAATCGTACTTAGTATTACCATATTACTTCATACCATATTTACAATCGTACTTCGTATTACCATATTACTTCGTACCATATTGCTTCATACAATATTACAATCGTACTTTGTATTACCATATTACTTCGTACCATATTACAATCGTACTTATTACCATATTGTAGGTAGGTAAAAAAAATCTCTGTTACTTATTAATTGGTTCATATTTCAATATGTTATGATGTTTTATTAAGATGCATGATTAATTAAGTCCTGAAATTAATCCTTATTAAGTAAATTATTAATTGATTTTCATACTATTTCCCTTCCTAAAAACTTCAATAGTGCTAATCAACATTCACATATGTATTATATTCAGTTCTCAAAATAATTCATTCTTCTGTTCTTAAAGATCATAGATATGTATGCTTTACATAGATGTAAACCAGAAGAAGAACACTAAGTGTTCGAATACGAGTTGTTTTGACACAAAACTCTTTTATGTGGAACCGTAATTTTTGACATTCCCTGTCCTGAGTAAATACGTACCACGCACTATATCAAAGTGAACAAGTAATGTACGTTCAACTTGATTTTATTGAGGTATGTTTTTTGCAAAGTTTTCATGCGGTTTGTAAAGGCCTGAAAGACCAGTCTACAGGAATTTTCTAAATAACTTTCAAATAATATAAAAACAGCATATCACAGCATTTCAGAGATTTCTTTTTTAATTTCCCTATTTCGGTTGGTACAAAACGAGCTTTTTATATACTTAACAGAACTATGCATTTGAATAGACTGCAGGATTTTAATGGAAAGGTTTAGATATTAATTTTACTCGCTAAACCATCGCATATATTTAACTGTAAAGACGTAAAGTTTGTAAAAATGACCTTTTTGTAAGGAAATAAATCAACTAATGTAAACAACAACTTTGAAAACTTGCGAAAAGAAATCAAAATATAAACAGTAATGAGAAAGTTTAATTTAAAGAAAACTTTTCAACTTTCTATGATTAAAAGCTTAACAACTACTAAAATTTATTTATTTTATAGAAAAACAAAAAATTAGACAAAACATGTTCTCGAGACTTACAGACTGTTGTGTTTTGAATAAACCCCGTTTCGTGTGATTATTAGTTTGAATGAATTCTTGACAAATAAGAATTATACATCACTAAACTTGATCTGTAATTGATTTCTAATTGTTCTCTAACCCGAGCACTAATTGATCGGGAAACATATTACAATCGTATCGTATTACCATATTACAATCGTACTTCGTAATACCATATTACAATCGTAATTCGTATTACCATATTACTTTGTACCATATTACAATCGTACTTCGTATTAAGATATTAAATCGTACCATTATACAATCGTACTTCGTATTACCATATTACAATCGTAGTTCGTATTACCATAGTGCAATCGTATCATATTACCATATTACAATCGTAATTCGTATTACCATATTACTTTGTACCCTATTACAATCGTACTTCGTATTATGATATTAAATCGTACCATTATACAATCGCACTTCGTATTACCATATTATTATTTCGTACCATATTACAATCCTACTTAGTATTACTATATTAATTCGTACCATATTACATTTTTACACCATAATACTTCGTACCATATTACAATCGTACTTCGTATTAACATATTACTTCGTACCATATTACAATCTTACTTCGTTTTAACATATTACTTCGTACCATATTACAATCAGTGAATGTCTTGTTAACTTTAACTGAACTTAATTTAGTATTTGATTATTAACATAGTAGCTAACCCGACAGACGCCGTATTGCCTTACCTACAATAAGGTCATCGTTCTGTGAAAGGCTTAAAAGATAAAGACAACAAAACTTAAAACCTTTAGAACTAATACAATTGATTGTGCAACACTGAATTTTATTAAAACTTATATAACGACCAGGATTTTGAGATGAAAACGAATGTCCTAAGGCATAGAAGTTACCTGATTGTTAAGAATTTGAATTAAAAAGAATAATAAAAGAAGTTGGGAGAAGCGATGCCCGGAAATGAGCCTAGTTTCACAATTGACAAAAAAAATCTTTATATTAACTAGTGTAAATATGTTTTCGAATTAAAATTACTATTATTATTATTTTACATTTAACAATTTTCTTCATATTATCTAACATATCATATTAACTTATAAGAAAATTTCAAATTTTTTTAAAGAAATTTCTAAATGACAATTTTATATTACAATCGGTAATTTATCGGTATTTCGACCACTCTCGTGTTACCATTGTGTTTGAAAATAAAGTATTTTATACTACCTAGTCAGTTTTATTACTAAAATGCCTATATTTAACGTTTTATAGCATAAAAAATAATCTGGAGTGGCCTGCACTCAACTTAACTATAAGTAAACTTAAAATAAAACTTGTTGGATTTATAATATACAATGTCCTATTAGGCATAATATAAATGTCTAAATGGGAGAGTATTATTAGTCTTTCATTCCTGGAGGTACTACAGATAGTGATTGATCAATCACTACATATAAGTGATTAATCAACTTCTATATATTTATTTTAGTATATCACACCTCTCATGCATATAGTATGATTAGTGTAGCTAGAGTAGTAATAACATTACTGAAAAGCAAAAGTGTAGATTTCGTGTTACAATAGCCAATGGATCTCTTACATTGTTTATCTGACCTCCTTCTATACATTGAAGACTTAACACAGAGTTTCTCACTTAAAACTTGAAAATATTTCTAGTTTGTCTGAAAAATGGCAGAAACATTGGTATTTTTTTTTCATAAATAGTCCCTTGAGAATAGGCAGAAGGAGATAACAAATATGGTAAGTTTGCTTAATTTGATAAATTATTCCACTTTATAGTTTTCATTTGAGATTAGCCTAAACATGAAAAGGAATATTGTAGGTAGGGTTTGAAAAATTTCATAAATTGTCCAATTTTCATGGTTTTTGTGTTGGAATAGTGATAAAGTGAAGAATAATACGGGAAATTTGGTGAATTTGAATTTCTTTTTTTTATTTCCATGGAATTCGTGTGAAATAATAATAATGTTAATACAATTACACTAGGTTGCTTAATTTGATAAATATTTCCATTATATCAGTATTCTTGTGAGACTATTCCAAAAATGAACGGTAATATGCCAAGTTAGCTGAATTTATTAATTTTTTTTTATTTTTATAGTAGAAGTTTTAGATGAATCATCACAAGATGAATACCGATAAAATTTTCATTTTCATGGTATTTATGTGAAAATATTCGAAAAGTAAAGAGAAATGAATTATGACAAATTTTGAAAATGTTATATATTATAGTATTTGTCTGAGAGTAGTCAAAGTGTGAACAGTTTAAATTGTAAGTTTAATTAATTTGTTATTTTTTTATATGTTCAGAGTAGTCAAGTTAGAATAGTCAACTGTCTAGACAAATACGATAAGCTTCCTATATTTGATAAAGTTATTCACTTTCATATTTTTCGTGTGAATAGTCGGAGAGTGACGAGTAAAATGCAGTAAATTTTCAGAATGTTATATTTTTTTTTATTTTCATACAACTTCCATAAAAATAGCCAAAAAGTTATGACTAATATGGTAACTTTGCATAATTTGATAAATTTTTCGCATTTCATAGTATTTGTCTCAGAGTAGTCAAAGCATGTTGTAGGTTTGATGAATTTGTTATTTTTTTTTTATCATAGCAATCATGATAGAATAGTAAAAACGACAAGACAACACGAGAAGCTTGATAAATTTGATAAAGTTATTCACTTTCATAGCAGTGGTGTGAGAATAGTCGGAGACTGAAGACTAATGTACTAAATTTTCAAATGATATATTTTTTTTTATTTTCATAGAAGTTGCATAAAAAGAGTCAAAAAGTTATGACTAATTTGGTAAGTTTGCTTAATATGATAATTTTTTCCATTTTAATAGCATTTGTCTCAGAGAAGTCAAAGCTTGATGTGTAATATTGTTGGTTATAAATTTGTTATTTTTTTATATTTTCATAGCAGTCCTGTTAGAATGGTCAAAACGACAAGACAAATACGAAGCTTACTAAATTAAATAAAATTTTAAATTTTCAATGTATTTGAGGGAGATTAGTCGAACAGTAAAGAGTAATGCAGTAAATCTTCCAAACAATATATTTCCCTTTTTTTTCATAGACATTAAATGAAAATAGTGAATAAGCTATGACTAATACTGTAAGTTTGCATAATTTGATAAATTTTTGTATTTTCATAGTATTTGCTTCAGAGTAGTCAAAGCGTGAACAGTGATATTATAGGTTTGATGAATTTCTTATTTTTTTATATTTTCATACTAGTCGTGTGAGAATAGTCGAGGAGTGAAGAAGAGTAATTCAGTAAATTTTCAAAATGTTATACTTTTTTTTTATATTTATTGAAGTTGCAAGAAAATAGTGAAAAACGTTATGACTAATATGGTAAGTGTGCATAATTTGATAATTTTTTGTATTTTCATAGTATTTGTTTGAGAGTAGTCAAAGCGTGAACAGTAATATTGTAGGTTGGCTGAATTTGTTATTTTTTAACGTTTTCATAGTAGTCGTGTTAGAATAGTCTAAATGAACTATACATATACAATAAGCTTGCTAAATTTTATAAAGTTATTCGCTTTCATAGTATTCATGTGAGAATGGTGGAAAAGTGAAGAGTAATGCAGTAAATTTTCAAAATTATATATTTGCATAGAAGTTGAATGAAGATAGTCAAAAAGTTATGACTAGCATGAAATATTTGCTGAATTTGATATAGATTTTCATTTTCAGTGTATTTGTGAAGGTATAGTCGAACAGTGAAGATTAATGCAGTAAATTTTCGAAATGAAATATTTTTTTTTTATTTTCATTGAAGTTGTATGTTAATAGCCAAAAAGTTATGACTAATATGGTAAGTTTGCTTAATTTGATCAATTTTTCTATTTTCATAGTATTTGTCTGAGAGTAGTCAAAGTGTGAACAGTAATATTGAAGGTTTGATGAATTTGTTACTTTTTAATATTTTCAGAGTAGTCCAGTTAGAATAGCCCAAATGACTAGACAAAACCACGATAAGCTTGGTAAATTTGATAAAGTTATTCACTTTCATAGTATTCGTGTGAGAATAGTCGAACAGTGAAGTGTAATGCTGTAAATTTTCAAAATAATAATTTTTTTTTATTTTCACCGAAGATGCATGAAAATAGCCAATACGTTGTGACTAATATGGTAAGTTTGCTTAATTTGATAAATTTTATCTATTTTCATAGTATTTTTCTGAGAGTAGTCAGAGTGTAAACACTAATATTGTAGGTTTCCTGAATTTGTTTTCCTTTTTTAATATTTTCATACTTGTTGGGTTAGAATAGTCAAAACTTCAAGACCAATTAATAATCAATCTAAACTTTATATTAAATTTTGTTGAATTGTGCAAACAATAGACTCATTAGAGCATTTTGTTAGAAAAATCCATCACACCATGTAAAGTATGAGAAATGTATGATCTTTGGCACAGATTTTTTACATGTAAGAGTTATATTCTTTTATATATCATATTAAGTTATTATTAAATTATTTAAACATTTTTCATTAAACCTCTACATATAATTTATTTCAGATAGTTCACTTAAAAAATGTCTACGTAAATGTAAACAATGTAAATAAATGTAACAAATACAACAAGTATAGCAAAAAACAAATATAATTTCAAAATCATGTATTTTTCTTTCTTTTCATAGCATTCGATGTAAGAATATCAATAATGTTAAAGCTATTTCGGTAAGTTATTTTAATTTGATAAATTTTTCCATTATCATGGAAATGGTCTGAGAGTAGTCAAAGCGCAAACAGTAGTATTGTAGGTTTGCTGAATTTGATAATTTTTTTATTTCATAGTAGTCGTGTTAGAATAGCCAAACGACAAGACAAATACGATAAATTTGCTAATTCGATAATATTTTTCATTTTCAGAATACTTATGTGAGAATAGTGGAACAGTGAAGAATAATGCAATAAATTTTCAAAATGTTATATTTTTTTTTCATAGAAGTTGCATGAAAATAGTCAAAAAGATATCACTAATGAGGTAAGTTTACTTAATTTGATAAATAGCCCAAATGAAATTGAATTAAATAATATTTTCATAGTATTTTTGAAAAAAAAGTACTACAGGTAGTAGTACTTATTACTGACATATTATTTGTCTGAGAGTAGTCAAAGCGTGAACAGAAATATAATAGCTTTGATGAATTTATTATTTTTTTTTATATTTTCATACTAGTCATGTTAGAATAGTCAAAACAAGCAGAAAAATACGATAAGCTTGCTAAATTTAACAGTCAAGAGTAATGCAGTAAATTTTAAATTAATTTATAAATTTTGGAAATTAATATATTTCATAGTTTTTGTCTGGGGGTAGTCATAACGTGAACAGTAATATATTAAGTTTGAAGAATTTAATAAATGTTTACATTCATATTATTGGTATGAGAAAAGTGGAAGGAAAGGTGAGGGTTATACAGAAAAATATCAAAAATTATATATTTTTCTTTCTTTTCATAGATTTCATGTATGAATAACATAATGTTAAGCCTAATACGTAAGTTATTTTAATTTGATAATTTTTTTTATTATCATGGAATTGGTCTGAGAGTAGTCAAAGCGTAAACAGTTTGCTGAATTTGTTATTTTGTTATTGTCATAGTAGTCGTGTCAGAATAGTCAAAACGACAAGACAATGACGATAATCTTACTAAATTTGATAAAGTTTTTCACTTATATGGTATTCGTGTGAGAATAGTCCGAGAGTGAAGAGTAACACAGTAAATTTTCAAAATGGTTATATTTTTTTCATTTTCATAGAAGTTGCATGAAAATACGCAAAAAGTATTACTAAAGTCATAGGTTTACTTAATTTGATAAATTTTATCCTTTACGTAGTATATGTCTGGGGATAGTAATAACATGAACGGTAATATAGTAAGTTTGAAGAATATAATAAAATTTCCTCTTTCATATTATTCAAGTGAGAATAGCGGAAAGGTTAAGAGTAATGTAAAAAAATATCAAAATGATATATTTTTCTTTCTTTTCATATTCGTGTAAGAATAATACAGTAAGTTATCGTAATTTGATAAATTTTTCCATCCAGTATGACGGTATTGGTCTGAGAGTAGTCAAAGCGTGAACAGTAGTATTGTAGGTTACAGAATTTGTTATTTTTGTATATCTTCTTACTAGTCCTATTTGAATAGTCAAAACGACAAGACCAATACTATAAGATTGCTACATCTTATAATTTCTTTAATTTTCAGATTATTTGTATGTGAATAGTCGAAGAGTGAAGAGTAAATCAGTATATTTTCAAAAATGTTATATTTTTTTTATTTTCATAGAAGTTGCATGAAAATAGCCAAAAAGTTATGACTAATATGGTAAGTTTGCTTAATTTGATATTTTTTTCATTTTCATAGTATTTTTGTGAGAATAGTCGAACAGTCAAGAGTAATGCAGTAAATTTTAAAAAATATATATTTTTATATTCATAGAATTTCATTGAAATACTCAGTATGTTTTGACTAATACGGTAAGTTTGCATAATTTGACAAATTTTATTATTGACATATTATTTGTCTGAGAGTAGTCAAAGCGTGAACAGAAATATTATAGCTTTGATGAATTGAATTATTTTTTTTTATATTTTCATAGTATTCGTGTTAGAATAGTCAAAACAAGCAGAAAATACGATAAGCTTGCTAAATTTAATAACAATTTTTATTTTCAGAGAATTTGAATGTGAATAGTCGAACAGTGAAAAATAATGCAGTAAATTTTCAAATTATATATTTTTTTATTTCCATGGAAGTTGCAAGAAAATCGTAAAAAACATTATGACTAATATGATAAGTGTGCATAATTTGATAAATTTTTCTATTTTCATAGTATTTGTCTGAGACTAGTGAAAGTGTGAACAGAAATATTGAAGGTTTGCTGAATTTGTTAATTTTTTATATTTTCATAGTATTCGTGTTAGAACAGTTAAAACGACTAGACAAATACGATAAGCTTGCTAAATTTGATAATTTTTTGCATTTTCAGATAATTTGAGATAGAATAGTCGAACAGTGAAACGTAATGCAGTAAATTTTCAAAATTATATATTTTTGTTATTTTCATGGAAGTTGCAAGAAAATCGTAAAAAACGGTACGACTAATAAGATAAGTGTGCATAATTTGATAAATTTTTCTATTTTCCTAGTATTTGTCTGAGATTAGTCAAAGTGTGAACAGTAATATTGAAGGTTTTGCTGAATTGTTAATTTTTTATTTTCATAATAGTTCGTGTTAGAACAGTTAATATATTCCTATTGCTTAAAATTAGGATAATGTTTGCTAATTATGATATTTTAGTCTCAAATTTTCAGAATTTAATTTAGAGTAGAAGTTAAAGAAAAATATGTCTAAATTTTAAAACTAATTTTTTTAAAAAATTGATTTCTCATGAAATTGTCCCAAAAATAAGTAAAACACTTATGGACCAATATGGTAAAGTTGCAAATTGATCATCAAATTTGCGTATTGTAACAAGTATTTGGTACTGACGACATAGTCATACAGAATGCAATGAAAAACAGTAAAAAACTATTGCTAAAGGTATTTCTGAATTTGTTAATTTTTTATATTTATCATAGTAATTTCGTAAGTTAGAATTAGGTTAAAAACTACTCGACAAATACAGAAAAAAATAAGTTTTTTTGCTAAATTTGATACTTTTTTCCATTTTCAGATAATTTGTGATGGAATAGTCGAACAGTGAAACGTATGCAGTAAATTTTCAAAATTATATATTTTTTTTATTTTCATGGAAGTTGCAAGAAAATCGTAAAAAACGTTATGACTAATATGGTAAGTGTGCATAATTTGATAATTTTTCTATTTTCATAGTATTTGTCTGAGAGTAGTCAAAGTGTGAACAGTGATATTGCAGCTTGCATTAATTAATTACTTTTTTGTTTTCATAATAGTTGTTTAGAATAGTCAATATTTCCTATTGCCTTAATAATCTGAGGATATGTTTCATTTATTGCTTTTGTAATCTCAAAGAGAATGTCAGAATTTCGACACTTTAGAGTTAGCAGTTTAGGAGAAAAAAATGTCTAAAAACAGATTTTTTTAAAAAAAAAATGTGATTCTCCCGCCATGCATAATTGCTCCCAAGCAATAAGAATCATCTACACTATGAGTCCCATTTCTGTGTAAAATATCAACTTGATCCATCAAAGATTCTGGACCGTAGTGTGGTAACAAACTTTGGATACTCACCCACCCACCACACTCATACAGACATCAAAAAAAAAAAAAAAACGACTTCTTGGACCTCAAAACGTATAATTTCGTCAAAATCTCGAAATGGAATTTTTTCACAATATTGAATCACTATACCTAACTTATAGTAAAGTGAAATCTCAGGGTAAGAAAATTGAAGTAATTACAAGAAAAAAAAAAAGGTTTTTATTTTACCTATAACATTTATACAAAACCTATATGATGAAGGCACATTGAAACTATGTTCTATGTAACAACAGGTAACATAAAAATTAATTTAAATACAGGTAAACATTAACTTACAGGTAATATCACAGAATAGCAACAATAATAAAATTGTACATATAAATTATATAATTAAAAAATAATATGAAATTACAATTTTATAGTTTAACAAATATATATTATATTACATTTAACAGTAACAGGAAGTACATTTGGAGATTGTTATTTGAAAATAACAAACTCAGATAACTAACATTCAAAAATAACAAAGATCTGAATACCACAGAGGTATGAGGAATATTATTAAAAATCATACTGTGTTTGTTATTTGACGACTGGCTTAAAGATCAGTTAGAAACATATGCAAGGCATGGATTCTCTCCACAAAGGGCAAAAACTATTCGAAATAACTATACCCGAAATCCTGGGCATGCGCAATATAACACTGTATATACATGAACACATAGAAAAGAACAGAGAAAGTCACTACAGAACTCACTTCAATATTTCGATATCCGTCGTCATCAGGAAGAAGTACGAAGTGCTTGCGTTGAAAAGCTAACTGCAAACCCCCCCCCCCCCCCCCCCCCCCCCGTGGAGAACAGTAAAAATCTGTTCTTTTCTCTGCGTTAATGAGTTTATTATCCATACGGACCTTTCATTTTATTCGAGTTTATATATATATATAGAGAGAGTAGCAGTTTGATCCTCAACGCGAGTACTTCGCACTTCTTCCCGATGACGACGGATGTCGAAATATCGAAGTGAGTTCTGAAGTAACTTTCTGTGTTCTTTCCTATTTGTTAAAGTTATATACATATATAAATATATAGATGTGTTATCTATCGGGATTCGGTCAAATTTTCTAGGTTCGAAAATCAAACTATCATTGCCGATGTTTCGGTTTTATTTTAAAACCTTTTTCATAGGCAGAAGTAAAAATTTTTGACTATAAAATGAAATTTATATTATTTAAAGGAACAACAATCTTAACCGGACAAAACCTTCCACTAGACTGAGGTCTAGTAGTCTAGTCGAAGGTTTTGTCGGTTAGGATTGTTGTTCCTTCAAAAAATTTGTTGTAAGTCGAAAAATTCTTACTTCTGCCTATCAAAAAGGTTTTAAAATACAACCGAACAGTCGGCAATGAGAGTTTGATTTTTGAACCTAGAAAATTTGACCGAATCCCGATTAGATAACACACCTACTCTATCAAACGGTCGATATATTATTGAATCTGTTATATATAAATATATATATATATAAAGATTTCATATAAACACATGAAATAACAATCAATGATCAAACCACAATATGAAATGGGAAAACAAGACTAAGATCTTTCAATCATAACAAGCGGTCTTCGTCAGAGTTTTTTTGGGTTTTTGACTCTGACTGCTTGTCATGGTTGAAAGATCTTAGTCTTGTTCTTCTATATATATATGCTAATATATATGCCTTTTTCATAGGCCTATAAAGCAGAAGAAATATAGCACGGTCTACACTTTTATCATGATTTATGTATTTGGGAAAACAATTATGGATTTCTACGAAGATATAAGAAGAATTATATTTCCTTATTTTGTAGGCCTATGAAAAAGTATTCATAAAATATCGGCAAGGAGAGTTTAATTTGAAACTGAAGAATTCATAAATATATGACACATTAATATATGGGAATTCTATACTTAGGGGAAACATATAACAAATATGAAGAACTGTTCTTCATTTAGTTTCATGTAGTATAAATGAAAGCTGTTTGAGGGGATATTTAAGTTGTGTAGAAACGTTTTTTCTTGCTTCTTCTTGGCATCTGAAACAAAATGATTTGCGATTATTTCATTTCTATATTACTTATACAAATAAAATGAAGTATTATAATATACGTCATAAGAATATAAATAATCAATATAAAATGATAACACGAAAATGAATATAATTTTAGTTAGAACAGCAGAATAAGTTATGTAAACAGGGAGTAAGTGGTTAATAGCAAATTTGTAGCTGATTTTCCATTCAACTTCTGTAAAGTACAAGCAGTTTAATACAAAACTCACACACACAGACACACACCCACACATATATATGATCAAAGCAATTTTTGATAAAACATCTAAATTATTTCTAGATTTTGATTTTTTTTTAATTTTTTCTATGACTGTTTTATACAGTTATTCTTATAAAAGACCTGATATTAAAAAGATCTTGTGGTTGAAGCTTATTGAATATCTTTTTTTTTTTATAGATTTGAGAAAACTTTCTGATTGCATATAGAATTTGTGGAACTTTAAATTATTTTTTTTTTTACGAAAGTAAGCATTGATGCAGCTTGGTAAAGTGCTATAGATTCGGTTAGTGCTATAGAAGTGCTGAGATAACGGTAGGCACACCAATCTGTTTCACTCGCGGTGCAGTGTTCAGTATATTCACTACAAATGTATGAACAAAATTTTTTTCATCATGTACTTGAATAAGAGCAAACAGCTTTCGTGTCAAGTAAACATAATTTGGACATCCTGAATGTTTCAATTTGTAATATGTCTGCAAACAAAAACCAGGCAAGTCAATCAAAGACGTAAACATTTCTCATTAACCGTTATACGGTCCTTTCCACCAATAAAACCGTATAATAAACCTGATTATAATTATAACCGTAAATCACATAAATTATGACGTTTCTGTTTTAACGAATACACTAAAACTTGATCATACTTGTGGTAAATGGATCTCTTTATACAAAATAAATTTTTTTTTTAATCTATACCCGTTTCGAACACTTTGTATTCATCGTCAGGTAGTTAGGTTTGTATTCATCCAATGGAAGGAGTAGAGGACCTACAACTGTCCAACGTTCGTTCACTCTTGGACACATTCAAATTAAGTGAGTCGATAGCATATCGAGAACTTTTAAAATATTATGGGTACCACGGGTGTGGGGAAGCCCATGACAATTTCTTCAGGCTTTCGTTACATCCGCCATTGGTGTTCGACTCGTGGGATTTAAAAACATTAGTACACAGTTCACAAAAAATTAAGAAACACCACATCAGGTTGTACTTATTTCTTCTGAAATTAACTTTATTTTATTTTTTTAAATTTCGATTGTTTTATCAAGGCTTTTTTCTTCTCTGTTTTAAACTCGTTTAATCCAGTCATATTTCATAGCGCCTTACTTTCCCTAGTTTATAATACTCCAGTGACATTTCTCCACTGTCACTTGAATTTAGATCAACAGCTTTTTTTTTTTACTCATTTATATAAATTTAATTTGAATGTATTTTCCCCCAACCCTTGTCTTTGTGTTTTTACATTCAAACTTACTAAAGAACATGACATTTCAGTTTATATCTAGGTTTTTCTCTTGAAACATTATTCTCTGGTCTTATTACATCTACAACTTCCTTTAAATTCCAAAGTTTTGCAGTCACTTTTTACAAATTTTGGGCAACAATAAAAATTATCGCTAAATCAGAAAACAATGCATTTCTAACACTGTGTGTACCTGTTTAGGTTATGCCATGACTTTTAGGTGTTGACAGTTGTTAATCATTGACTTGTAGAACAACTAAAATGGAGTTCCTCTATTAATAATTTGTTTTTATTTAGGATTTCAACTGTCAGTGCTGTTTTAACAGACGAAAGTGTAGCTCTTTTAATATTTGGCACCCATTTCAGTAATGGACACGTCACATTAGCTGGTTGACTCCACATTGTGAGTCTTGCATAACTTAAGTGTATTTAGAGTTGGAATCTTTAACGGGCACCTGATATCGCACAGGTTTGGGCTCAACGTCTCAACCTCCTGACCCCCTCTCCGATGTAGCTTCACCTTGTGGGAGGAGGGGGGGCTCAACATGCCTGGGTGGTTGTTCGCGCATGGCGTGAACTAACAAGGACACAGCCTGGACGCAGGGTGCTAGCTTGGTCTGGCGTCCGGGGATGGAAAGACCACTCGTGCGCACGCTGGCTTGAATAGCAATCCTGTATTGATTTGTCTATCAACCTTTTGGATATTCCATGAGCAAAGCACAACAGAAGATGTTTTTTAACGTGAGACCCTTTAGCCGCATCAGCAAGCCCACTACAACCCTCCTATATTAGAAGGGCTGCGAGGAGCCACGGATGCGCCCAAGGAAGGTGGACCTCACGGAGGGGGTCCCACGACACCATATCACACAAAAAAAACTTTACTCCTTTACTCCTCTCTTCTCCTCTTTTTTTGAGTAGCAATCCACCCTTATTGGTCTCTTTCACTGTCGTGGCACAACAGAGGCCTTAGCTGCTACCTTTGGGGTTCCTGGTCTTGGGTCGGTGTCCGCGAGTGGAAAGTCCGCTCAGTCACCGGACTGAGTCTGAGACTCAAATTAAGACTTAAATTAAAGGCTAATAAAAGCTATTAAAACATATTCAATAAGGACTAAAAATTGATGAATATTATTAAAACATAATCAATTGTAACAAGAGAATAATAGAAATATCAAAAAATAGAAGTTGAAATCACTAAAAAAATAACCAAAGATGTTTCCTTTGATCTGATTGGCTAATTCATATCCAGTTTACCACGCCACCCACGCCCTTGTCAATCTTTTTTTTATTAATTATTTCTTTTCTTTTTTTTTCATTTTTATTTACAACACAGTACAGTATTCAGCAAGGTCAGGATTCTTTCTCTGTTGGAAAGGTCGTTGTTTGTTCTTTAGAGGCTTTTATAAAGGCGCGTCCATTATTCCTGGATTTTCGCTTTTCGCGGGTGCTTCAGTCCCAATTATTCGCGAAAAGTGAGGGATAATATTTTATATATTTATATATAATATAATAAAAAATAAAAAACGAAGGAAACACACAGAAAGACACAGACATAACTCACATCGATATTTCGACAATCGTCGTCATAGGAGGTGCGAAGAGCGAAGATCCCGCAGGAAGACTGGAGGTACTGAACTCGGAAACCGCAGCCAGTCCCCACCATTACCACCAAGCGGGGGAAGGGAGGGAAGGAAATGAAGAGCCAAAATTAAGACGTAAAAGGAACGAGTAAAAATTATAACTATAAAAATTATAAAAAAGTAATAAATAAAATTAAAATTAATAAAAATAAAAATAAAAATAAAATAAAAAAAAAAATAAAAATAAAAAATAAAATAAATAAATAAATCATAAATAAATTATCGGTTGGGTTGAGTCCGGGGGAAGAGCAGCATCAAGTAAGATATGTATGCCTCCTCTGAAGCTCTTAGGGTAACTTTATTGTTGGATTCGGGGATCGTTTCAGGATCTGAACCCTGAAACAGTCATTGAAACTGAGTCCATGCGAAGTTCCATGATGGCTACAGGATGTTACTGCGTTGACCGACTGAAGCCCTATGACCATTCTACGAAGGCTCAACTTATTAGAAGTTAAGCCAACGCAAAAGGAGTCAACTGAGTGCAATCCAGTCGGTAAACCTTGCTCGAGGTCAGGAGGAATTGACCTGAAGGGTAGGAACTATGGTGGAGAGGGGAATCGAAGGAAGGATTAGGATTAACAATCAGGCAAGTTTGACAGCCACGGCGTCCACATTGTTTCATTCAGGAACGATTGAAGGCTGAGGGGAAATAGAGAAATGTTTTTAGATTCAGGTATTACAAATAGAAGGGGGTGATTAAGATGGAAGAGTAGAAGTAGTAGACAGATCGGAAAGACTCCTTAAACAGCACGAAGCTATAAGCGCCAGAAGATTGTCAGGAAGAAGTGTTACTTCTATCCCTCTTGGGTCTGGTTGGTGATGTAGCCGGTAAAACACGATATCATGAAGGAGCGAGGATAGCCTCGTCGAAAATTTGTCTTTAAGAGGTTAGTGATGTCTGCGGTCTTGGAGATTATTGCAGATATTGTGAATACGGAGGACAAGGATCGAGTATAGACTTTTTAACATGATGGATGCACTATTGTAATGGAGTACTGTTGGGAGTTGGGGGTTTTATATACGGAAGTCAAGAAGTGTCATTCTAAAGTAACGTCAACGTCAAGAAAGGTGATAGTCTGTCGGAGATGTCGTAAGTGAAAGTATAGGTGCAGAAATTTTGAAGGATGTAAAAAGTTTAAGTTTTTGCCATGCCAAATGAAGATATCTCAATTTTAAAATCTACAAATTTGTTTTTTTTTTATAAAGCTGTTTTGTTTAATTTTGAAATACATTCATCAAACAAACTTTTCCAATTGTCAACTCCGTGTCGTTGAAGAATATACTAAAGTTTATTCATGTTAGCATAAAAGGGGTTAAAATTGAACAGCATGATGAATTGAGTGGAGAATAAACAAAGAAATAAAGGTCTCGGCAGTCATTTCTCGTAGGTAGCATTAGTAAGTCAAATAGGGCGCATTCAAAACGCCCAGTAAAGCTTAGTTACAAGGTTTTTATACGTTCATTCCTCCTCCCTTCTCAGCCCATACGTAACATTGTATTCTACGGTTTACAACTTCTGTTATATATTTCTAATTATTTACGGATATTGTGTCTCTTTTCGATGACTTTTCCGTTTTTATAGTGTATTTCTAATACATACATATTAACAAACATTAGGAAATAAATATTCATTGCCTAATATTAGCAAAGGCTAAAATGCAACTTCGTTTGATTTTCTGGCAAACTGTACAGCATGCTGACTTAATGAAAGCAAGCAGAAGAGCCTTCTGGCCTTTATTGAAAGATTAAGTAGGTTTTCCTTGGAGTAGGGCAGGTTTTGCTTGAGTTGGCTAAAGAGGGCGTGATGCTGGCCTGTTTGTCAGCCTTCCAGAATCCCCATTATACTACTACCATTTTCGACATAGTTCGATATCAGTTGAGAAACATTGCCATAGTATGTTATCAGTTATAGTTATCTGATATAAATTATCAGTTACAGTTATCTCATATCAGTTATAGTTATCCGATATCAGTTATAATTCCCTGATATTAGTTATAGATATCAGTTACCAGTTATAGTTATCTGATATCAGTTATAATTCCCTGATATTAGTTATAGATATCAGTTACCAGTTTTAGTTATCTGTTATCAGCTATAATCCCCTGATAATAGTTATAGATTTCAGTTATAGTTTTCTGATATCAATTATCAGTTACAGTTATCTAATACCAGTTATAGTTGTCTAATATCAGTTATAGTCATCTGATATCAGTTAGAGGTATCATTCCCTGATTTTAGTTATAGATATCAGTTATCAGTTATAGTTATCTGATATCAGTTATAATCATCTGATATCAGTTACAGTTATAGTTATCTATAACAGTCATCGGTTATAATTATTTGATACCAGTTATAGCTACCTGCCATAAGTTATGAGTTCATATTCACATGAATATAACTTACCTCCCGCATGAAAAATCAAGGGTCAGAATGAGTATTGAACCCGTGATCTTCTAGTCTATAGAAGAACACGCAAGCCTCTGGGATACCCTGCTCCTCTTATAAATTAAAATATCTCATTTCATTGGTAAAATAGAATTCTAACAAATGAAATACTGCTTGCTCTTAAAGTGGTCAAAATTTAATGTTAACTTCTTAGTAAAAATACCTGCATTACTGACATGTGAAAATATCAAAATCTATAATAATGCTATATTATAACAGTGAAATGTACTTTATTTTTATAGGCTTAACGCCTTTTACGACAGACGACGTGCTCGGTTTTATAACTTACCGAATGAATAAATCGAGGGCCAGAGTGCGTATTAGTCAACCCCAGACTTACCAGTCCAGAGGCGAGCACGTTTCCACTGAGCTACCCTGGCCTCCTATGCAGATAGTTATTTACATAAAATCTTCTAATAGTACTACTGGCAGAAGAGGCCAGATTAGCTCAGTGGTTAACGTGCTCGCTTGTGGGCTAGTAGTGCGGGGATCGATCCCCACCTGAACCTTGATTTATTCACGCGGGAGGTCAATAAATCCAAGTACGACGTTCCTCGGAGAGGACGGTAAGCAGTCGGTCCGAGCCTGTACGATTTCAAGCACACCTTAAAGATCCCTACTCGAAATGCACTTGAGTTAGAATCACCGATCAAACAAAAATCCGGTAAACGGCTGTAGTTATTACCTTCTAGGGGATCGGTTAAACAATAAATAAAACAAAGCTATTGGTAAAGTTACTGGTTACATTTATACAATTCCCAGTATTATAAGGTCATGAAATATTCCTATAATACAATACATTAATAATTTTATGTTTCTTCAATCACGGGACGTGTGGTAAAAAACAATGGTTATATTGCCATTTAGAGAAAAGTACCTTTCTTATGCTCCAATATTACACAAAAACAATTTGCGCTTGTAAAGACACTAAGAGCTATATGCCTGACAGTAAGATATGTGAGAGGGTGCAGAGAGTAGATTTATTACACTTTCTCTGGACCAGCATACACTCTGGAGAGTATCATAAAACATGTGATTACTAAACGCTACCCTTTATAGTCTTTGTGTTTTATTGTTCCAACAAAACTGTATTAAATCTTTGAAATTTAACAAGTTTTGTTGTTTTGGTAGAGCATAAAACTATTATTACGTTTGGGTGAACCTTTCTTGGAGTAAAGGCCATTTTAGCACCCTCCACTTCCCCAAAAGGCCACCACGAATGGATAAGCAAATTTTACATAATAGTTATATTGTAAAAATCCTTAAGTCTATGTTACTCAATGACTCGATTCTCTAGAGTCATTATATTCCATGATCAGTGCTTTTAAAACTGTTCCACGTTTTTCAAGAGATTCAGCCGTCCCCTCACTGCCTTCGTTTATTTCCTTTATTAACTCAGGAAAATTATTTTCTAAAATCTTAAACTTTTCATGTAATGGCTGATAAATAATCTTCTTTCTAAATACCAGCATTTTTTCGTCTTTATTAGCAGAATTGTAATTCTTTATATTTTGAAATATTTTTCTCAACAAACCGCAGAAGGGCGCATTCAAAAGGCCACATGCGGCCTTAAGGTTGTAGGTTCCCCACGCCTGCTTTAAGTTATCGAACCCTGGATATATCAGTCCAGAGGCGAGTACATTACCACTGGGCTACTCTGGCCTCTCTATTATCAGTTAACTTAATTACCATAGTAAGTTTCATACTTCTCATTAGGGTTCATTACAAAGTAAGTCAATGTCTTAAATCTGTTTCCAATCAAAAGCAGTACTCTCTACACAAAGACGCTAATTCAAGCAAATTAGAGTGCAGAGTTGATCCTCTGTTAGGCTCTGATGTGTGCCGCAATCCCCCAATATTAGGCAAATGAGACCCAGAAACCTTATCCGCTTTCCAGCATCAACTGAAGCCTCCTAATTATTAGAAGCATTGATCCATGTTTCACCAAATGGGGTTCTGCAGGAATTAACTCAATCGCTAATGCTTATGCAGGGTTATTGTTTACAATGCAAACAGAATCACTAAATTATTAGTTTATATATTATAAATAAAGTATGGTTATAATGTTTGTTTTCCAACTTCCACATTTATAAGGCTTTCCTCTTTTAGTGCTGTTCTAAGGGCTGAAATTGAGGCTCATTTATTATTTGGCACCCATTTTAGTAATGGGAAGCCACATTACCTTGTTCATTCTACATTGGGAGTCCTAAATTTTGCCTAACTCAAGTGTATTTAGAGTAAAGGTCTTTAGCGATTAACTGACATTTACAGGCTCGGGACTGTTTAACGTCCTCTAGTTTCTACCTCAAGGGAATATTTTAGTACCTTGAGGCGTGATGATAAGTTGTGTTGGTCTTGATTGTGTATTTATATGTCTTCGTTATACGTTTTCTTTAGTTAAAGTGCAACCGATAAGGGAATTTTGAGTACCTTATCGGTAATCATCTCCGCACGTTATCTGGGCTTTGGATTGTCTATTACTCGTGGCCTAGGTACTGTTTTGCGGAGTAACTGTCAGAATTCATGCTTTGCCCGCCCTCGCGAGGTCCATCTCGGGCACCTCATGGTTTCAATGGAAGTGGCTAAAGGGCGACTTGTCAACAAGGCGGCCTGGCTTGACTAAGCGGTTATGGCACAAAAATGCTGTGGAACGCCAAGATCAAAACAGGCATAACGGAACAATGTGCTGAGATTTATTTACCTCTCACGTGAATAAATCGAGGGGCAAGTGGGTATTGAACCCCAGACTTACCAGTTCTGAGGTGAGTACGTTAACCACTGAGCTAAACTGGCCCCCCATTATAGAAAACATGAACAAATTATTATTTAAAATATTGAAACATTTATAAGTTTTGAGACCTATTTTTTCAGTCCAATTTTTCAATTTTTTTTGTTTCAGTGATAGTTAGATACATTATAATACCATATTTCTTCTTCTTTTCTTTTTGTGATATCCATAAAGATAACATTTAAAAAAACTATTAAAACAAATACTACTTAGAGTATAAATAATAATGATTATATATATTCGTTCAGTGGACAGGGAGTCATGTGCATGCATGGTAGTAATTTGGTTTAATAATAAAATTATAAATCTTAATTAATTCATTAACTGTACGATCTGTTATAGTGTGATATTTACTTATGTTAGGAAAAGTATTAAGTCTCCACATAAAAAACTTTATTACAAGAAACTAAACAACGCGTCTCGAACACTTGATGTTCTTCTTCAGGTTACATCTTATACCCCTTACTGGGGTGGTCGTAACCTGAAGAAGAACATGAAGTGTTCGAAACGCGTTGCTTAGTTTCTTGTAATATACTTTCCTGTGTGGAGACTTAATACTTTTTCTAACATCCTGAATATTAATTATATAATTAGTGGACATTGCGTCACTTTTACTATTTATAATTGCAGAATGATTATAAATATGTATTTTATAAATAGTTATCATTTGAAATAAACATTTTTCACTTATATGACTTTCCTGGAATCAAGCAGAAATTATAGTTTCGGAACCATAATTTTTTCTAATTAAGTTTTGATGCAAAAAATACCACAATTTTAGTTTATATATAATTCAAATAGTTTTTTATTTTGTTTCTTTAAAGTGACAACACGTAAGTATTACATTAGCAGTGACACTGATAACACAGATGTAGGGGGGAAGAAGCAAGCCAGTGACTACACTTGCTGGTGTGGGTCTGTCTAACTTGAGGAAAAAAAGCTTCTTAGAACTGTTCATAGTAATAAGTCTCTTAGCCACACCTCTTTAGATGTCTTCTTGGATTCCTGGAATGTTTGTAGATAAAATTCTTAGGATTAAGGGATCACTGTTTTTAGGAATTTTTTTGTGTAACGCTTTATAGCGAGGTATTGCTACTTGCTGAACTGTTGGGTACTTAAGATCAGAACAAATTGTTTGGTTCTGTATTCAGAAGGGACAATGAGGAATTTTACTAAGGATTTTAGTTAAAGCGTTGTATCCTCTGAGATATTTGTTGCTCCCCATATGTCAATGTCGTACGTCTGAACAAGTATAATCATAGTTCTGTAAAGTAATTGTATGTTGTCAGTTGTTAATTTTGAGAGTGGATCCATCAAGTGAAGTAAAAGTTGTAACAGTGGCCGTCTGTATTGTTCTGTTCGTTTTATTTTTGTATGGAGAGCCTAACTAAGTCGTCTATCAAGTTATAGTCCTAAGCATTTGGTAGTTGAAGCTTGAGGGTTTTGGAATATGGTTAAGGAAGACAGGAGAGCATAAATCTGGCCGCAACGAGAATGTTTTTTTTTATTGTTTAAACCGATCCTCTAGCGGGTGATAACGTCAGCCGTTTACCGGCTTTTTGTTTGATCAGTGATTCTACAGATTCTATATTGAGAGTTTTAAATTTTGTCTAACTCGAGTACGGATGTTTAACGAGTACTTGCCATCGTACAGGCTCGGGACCGACGGCTTAACGTCCTCTCCGAGGGACGACATACTCAGATTTATTCACCTTCCGCGTGAATTAATCGAGAGCCAGGTGGGGATCGAATCCCGGACTACCAGCCCGGAGGCGAACACGTTAACCACTAAGCTAACCTCGTCTTAACGTGAATGTTATTCTTCTGTTCGTTAACACGTATTCTCCAACACATCAGACATTGCTCTATAACGTTTAAGTGTTGCTGGATATAGTAGGATGCTAGTTCAGGACTGTCATTTGTGCAAAGATTGCCTTGTCATCACCGAAGGTGACTTAAGGCAGTATGGGGGGATGCGGGAATGTCGGAGGTATATATGGAGTAGCACTCGTCCAAGTATGCTGCCTTGTGGAACTCCTGCCTTAATAGGATTAACACAGACATTTAAATATGAATTTAGAAGTTTTAAAATTAAAAAAAAGTATTGCGTCATACTGAGTACGCCCGTTATTCTGTAAACGGATATCATGAATAATATGTGGATGGACATTATAAGGAGAAGTTTTTAGATAGTTTCTCCCTCTCGCTAAATCTGTAAAACTTATAAGCAATAAAATGTTAAAAAAAAATCCTTATGAAACTATCCAATCGAAAATATTTTACGAAACGATGACATTAAAACAAGAAAAAATGTAAAGCAGATTGTTGGCAACTTTTATTTCAGATATGTTTCCCTCTTTGATTTTCTATTTATTCACATCGAAAAAAAAGAAGGATAATCTACGCAGGAGTTTCGTGAAGTGAGCTCAACAGAATTCGAGTCAGGTAAGTAATTCCTCTTACAAACAGAAAACAAACAAAAAAAAACCCAGTGGCCTGAATTTCATAAGAGCTTTATATTTATCTTGTTATATAATAAGGTAAAAAGTTAGCAAATTTTTAGAACAGTCTTGGATTAGAAAGTTTCTGGTTTTGTTTTTTGTTTTTGAATTTTTTTTTAAGGATGCATTAAACAAGTTACATTATTTTATTCCTTATTTTTTAATTTTTTTATATTAATTTGAATAAAAATGAAATTAAGTTACAGAAAGTTAGTTAAGGTGCAATAAAATTGTAATTGAACTTTAATTTATATATTTTTTCTATTTTTTATAAAATATAAAAAAAATTATATATAATATAAATATTATTTTAATTTATTTAATTATATATTTTAATTTAAAATATTATTACGATTATTTTAAAATTATATATTTTAAAAATAAAATATATAATTATCTTTATCTATGTCATATAATATATACATATATATACTACATTGACAAAAAGAACACACAGAAATAAAACAGAAACTCACTACTATATTTGGATGGCCTCGTCATCATGAAGATAGAAACGAGTTGCTCCGTTTTAATTGACTCTCATTCACTCTCTCTCTCTCTCTCTCTCTCTATATATATATATATATATATACTCGATAAACGAAAATACGATCCGAACTGGACACAATACGAGTTCAAACTTCAAGAATAGTAATTTCTTGCTGTAAGAACACAGCATAAAGAAACAGACAAACTCAAATTTTCGGTAATCCGTCTTTAGGAAAAAAGAGAAAGGAAGACCAAGCATGTTGTAGATGCAACGGTAAGTAACCGATCCGGCACCTCCAGCGCTGCCCTTCGTAACCGATCTTAAAGTAATTGAATTAAGAGAAGATAAAACAGAAGTTTAGATAAGCAATACAAGTTGGGTAAATATAAAACATTCAAAGGGAATTGGAGAAAAATCTAAAAGAAAGAAAAAATGAAATAAATATGTAAGTGTATATATATATATAGGATTAGTGTAAAAAATATCCTAAAATATATAAAAAAAATAGAAAAATATATAAATTAAAACCCATCTTGAGGTAAAATAAAATAAAAAAACAGACAAATAACAACAAAGAACAGTTATGATAATATAAAATACAATTAGAAATATAACAGAGCTACGAATATTTCAAAACACATAATGATAACTATTGAATCCCCGTCAAGTCGTATTATTCGACTTTGATAATATAATAGACTTAACCAAATTGAACCTACGCTACAAAAAAAAAAAAAGTTATGATGTGTCGTTGAACCATTGATCTGAATAGAAATTACATTCTCAAAACGTTGTAATACGGTTGCGTAGTATAGAATGTGACATACTAACTCAGAGAGATTGAGTCATAACATTAGGATCATTTTCCGAATAATGATGAATAATGGTAACGACTGAAAGTTTGAGTTGGTGTTTGTTCTAATAAAATAGGCAGGTGGGGGGAGATTTAAGGGTTGAGGGAGGGAAGGGATTATATTTCTATGGATATTAGTTATGTATGGTATTGACAAAGGCATTTAGAGCCTCGTCGAATAGAGCTGTGCAAGGGGTGATCCCTTAATGGAAGGATGTTAGGTAAAGAAGATAGAAGTTAGCACTTTGCTAAATGGTTATCAGATTGTCAAGGGAGATGAGATGTGGGGGGTTACAGTTAAACTATAGGGTTGTCTCTTCTATATTGCCCAGGCATTTGGATTTCCCCCAAATAGTGTCGTAACGTTCTTCCTCCGACAACTGCTTTCATTGATTCATTCAAAATGTCAAGACATCTATAATCCACTGTATGCAAACATAACAAGAAACAAAATCATTTCACGCAAAAAACAATCTTCAAAACATATTTAGTTCATTGATTAGTTGTGAAATCCAACACTATGTAGTATTTACTCACACTAAAGATAAAATGATAATTCAAAGTCTCTATACAAAAGAAGTTTATTATTTACTATACGTTTCAAACACTTCGTGTTCATCATCAGGTAAACTTCCAATAAGAGCAGTGAAAGACAGGCGACTGCCATGTCGGAAGTCCTAGTTCGACAGTCACTTGTCCTCCACTGCTCCTATTGGAAGTTTACCTGATGACGAACACAAAGTGTTTGAAACGCATTATTTAAATAGAAATAAAAATTCTTTTTTGTGGAACTTTGAATTGTTGAGGAAATATCAAAAAAAAAAATACAATCATTCAAAACTCAAACTTAAATAAAAAGTGCAATTAGTTGCAAATAAGAAATTACAGTATAAATGTTGACAATATGTTAATGAGAAAACTTAACGAATAAACACATGTTCAGAGTCACGTGATCATTCAAACTAGACAGTTGAAATGTTGAAATCGACAGAATATTTTTCTTTGTAAAATAATCTCTAATGTAATAATTTGTTTTCCTCTTTCAAAATTTTATACTTCAGTAAGTTCTCTAACTAGCCTATTGTCAACATTTCTATTGTAATTTCTTATTTGTAACTAATTGCTCTTTTTATGTATGTTTGATTTTTGAATGATTGTATTATTTCTTATATTTCCTCTGTTTTGTAAGTCTATGAAAAAGGTTTAAATAAAAACCGAATATAGACATTGGCAATCAGAGTTTAATTTGAACCTGAAGAACTGACATAGTCCTCATAAACTTTAATTTGTATATATATATATATATATATATATATATATATATATAATTAAAGTTACAGCTAGAGAACACAAGAAAAAGGACGAACACTCACGAATCTCGATTATTTCGGCGTCTTGCCGTCTTCAGGAGAGTAGAAAGAAAGAAAATAAAATAAAAGGAGAAAGAATGAAGGAACGGAGACGTAAATGCGTCCACTGGCCGATGTAAACTGACGTAAACGTAAACTGGCGATACAATGACACGCAGTGCAGCCACCTTACCAACGTGAACCAGTGTAGGCTGTGAGTTAAAAAAATTATAAAAGTGATATTTAAGTAAAAGGGAGGAGAAAAGTAAAAAAGAGAAAGGAACGGAAAAAAACATAAAACTAACTAAAATTAAACGAGAAAAAAAAAATAAATAAAAATAAAAATAAAATAAAAAAAAAAATCATCTGATTAAATTTAGACCAGGGGAATTTCTTGCACCCAATAACCAAATGAAGGCTTCCTCAGAAGCCCTTAGAGTGGTCTGGGTGTCATCATTTGAGAGTTTTCTTAATATTTTAACCCTGAAGCAATCGTTGAAGGGAAGGTTATGGAGATTGGCGTGGGTGGCAACATATATATATATATATATATATATATATATATATATCGAAAAGATAAATCAGGTTTTACTTTATTTTGAGGTATAGAGCATTTTTCTAGTCTTCTAAAACACTTTTTTCAGGAAGTTTGTATCCATTTAAACTAAGAACTGCCAACAAATGTTGCATATAACATATATATATATATATATATATATATATATATATATACTAAATAAACTATATTGATACAAAGAACACACAGAAATGAAACAAAAACTCACTACTATATTTGGATGTCCTCGTCATCAGGAAGATAGAAACGAGTCGCACCGTAGGCAGATATATTATATATATATATATATATATATATATTATATATATATATATATATATATATATTATATATATATATATATATATATATATAGTTCACACAGGAAAGAGGAAAACAAATAAAAACACACACAAAAGACGATATTTTGACAGTCGTCGTCATCGGGCAGAAGTAGTCCCTTTTCTTATATATATATATACATATATATATATATATATATATATATATATATATATATATCAATGATCAAACCACAATAAGAAATGGGAAATCCAGACTAAGATCTTTCAACCGTAACAAGCGTTCTTCGTCAGAGTCAAAAACCCAATCTTTATATATATATAAAAGGATTTCACATAAACACATGAAACAACAATCAATGATCAAACCACAATATGAAATGGGGAAGCAAGACTGAGATCCTTTAACCATAACAAGCGGTCTTCGTCAGAGTCAAACCGAACTTCTTTTTATCGATATATATATATATATATTTAGGCAACATCCAAACTACATTCAGAAAATGAAAAAAATAACTAGATACACTTAATCGGATCAGATACTTTGCTTACTGTAAAGTAAGAACAAAAAAGAAAAATAAGTGTGACTAAGAGGTCAAGTTCTAAGGAAGAAATGAGCAACAATAATGCTACAAACAACTTGTATGAGTTATTTTTTTTATCTTTTAGTTTTAAAATGGATAATTGTTACTTGAGATTCTAATGATATGTTGATTTTAATTTCATGTGTTTTCAGTGAAATATCGTTGCATAAAATAGAGTATTTATAGGTACGATATAGCGACGAATACATTCTGTAAATATATTCATGATGCTTGAAGGCTGGTTGCACAAAGCACTCCTTTGTTTCATCAATCTAGCGCATATTTTTCAAATATTTCTATCATTTCCATATCATCTAGTGACAGGTTGACAGGTGAAGCAGTTATTCTTTTCTGGTATATTCCAGTGACAAGTTTCACATTAGTCATTGAAAAGCAGACTGAAAACGTCTGCAAGTCAAATATACTGCAAACACAATTCATCCAGTCCCTCTAACGGTTTTATTTAAGAGAATTTGTCAGGTACATGCATGAGTCAGTATTTTCTCCTTTTCAAGTAGATATAATTTGTGTTTGGTTTATACGAAAAGCTGCCTGCCTTTCAGTTCTATGTCCCAATATTTTAGTTCGAGATAATTCAGTTTACTGAGAAATAATATCTTTATTGAATTGAACGCTATTTTAACCTCCTTGTAACAATCATTATATTTAATAAAATCTCAGTATTGATTAGTCAACAACCAACGACCCAATGAATATTTCCATTCACAACAGTGCACGTCGTAATTAGCAGTTTCGGACTAGAGGTCCACTACTGATAAATTCTCATCCTGCTGTTTTTGTTTAGGTCAGCTAGACCTAATTATTATTTATTATTATTGACCCATTGTCAATAATTCCTGTCAGTCTGTCAGGGAAAGGAGTCGTATTCGTGGTCGTATGGTCTTGCAGCTTTGCATTGTCTGAGGTACTGTATAATTTATAAGCCATCAGGTCGTCATATTTAGTTCAGGGAGCTATTAGGTCTCAAGGGATTGGGGGAGTTTGGGATTCAGTTCCCGAACAAGGAGATTTGGATGGGTAGGCAGTTTTTTGTCTTCATTGGTAGCAAGTCGACTAATGTAGCAATCAATAGATTTCCAACTCAAATCATGTTGAATATCGACATTTCTGATATATCATGCAGCTCTAGCTATAAGACGGGCACATTTATTCTCTACAACTTGGATGCACTTCTTTTTCGTAGTGATTAGTCATATGGGTCTTAGACAATGACTTTTGTTTGTAGCTTTATTGTTGCATACCTAGTTGTAACTTATTGAGCAATGAGAGGGAACAGGTTAGCTTAGTGGTAAACCTACTCGCCTCACTGATAGTAGGTCCGAGGTTCAATACCCACCTGGCCCTCGATTTATTCACGTTGGAGGTTAATAAATATGAGTATGCAGTCCCTCGGAGAGGACGTTAAGCCTGTACGATGCCAGGCAGTCGTTAAAGATCCCTACTCGAAATGCACTTGAGTTGTGCAAAATTTAGGACTCCCATTGTAGAATCAGTTGAATCACCGATCAAAAAAAAAAATCCGGTAAACGGCTGACGTTATCACCCTTTAGGGAATTAGTTTAAACAATTAAAAAAATATTGAGCAACAAGACCTCCACCGCTTCTATTGGAAGTTTACCTGATGATGAACACTAAGTGTTTGAAACGCAGAGTATAAATAAAAAACCTTCTTTTGTGTAGACTTTGAATTATCGTTTTACTCCTAGTGTGGGCAAATACCGTAATGCCAAAATTCAAATACTCACTCACAACTAATGAGTGAACTAAATATGTTTTTGTTGTTGCTATTTCGAAGATTGTTATTTGCATGAAATTATTTTGTTTCTTGTTATGTTTGCATACAGTGGATTATAGATGTCTTGACATTTTGAATGAATTAATGAAAGTAGTTGTCGGAGAAGAACGTTACGCACTATTTGGGGGAAATCAAAATAGTTGTGACTTGTCAGCTAGTCAACTCAGAGAATGGGTACCAGATTGACCTAGAGGCAACCCTATAACTCTGGACTTGTAGATCCTGGATTCAATACCCACTCCGGTCCTCGATGTATTCATACGGGAGGCGAATAAATCTGAGCACGTCGTTCCTCGGAGAAGACGTTAAGCTGTCGTTCCCGAGTATTTGATAAGCCATGGAAACTCAAGATTATATAATCAATATTATGCTTTACTTATAGTACATATATATATATATAAATATATATATATAAATATATATATATATAGATAAAACGATTCTTCAAACTGAATAAACTAGAATTTAAAAAGAACACATAGGGGAAAGGAAATCACTGAACTCACTACTATATTTCGATGTCCTCGTCTTCAGGATAACAGAAGTGAATCGCTCCAAAGGCTGATAACGACTGACTTGGCGTTCGAACTGAAGCACTCAAATCAGGGTAGCCATACTTTGAGTGCTTCAGTTCGAACGCCAAGTCAGTCGTATATCAAGCCTTCGGAGCGATTCACTTCTTTTCCTGAAGACGAGGACATCGAAATATAGTAGTGTTCAGTGATTTCCTTTTGATAGTGTTCTTGTGTTCTTTAAATTCTAGATTATATAATAATATTATTATATATATATATATATTATATATACATATAGTATATATAGCTGATACTCAGCGAAGGGAAATTCTCCTGTTCATGGATGGTTCCAGTTTCGTATGTGGTGGACACAATGAGCATGGTGAAGAACCGAATATAAATTTATAATATTAGTCATAATAGTGTGGACAATTTATTATACCACACTATAACAGATTGTCCATGAATCATGCAATCTGTTATAGTGTGGTATTTACTCATATTATGTCTCATATTATATCATATTTATGTCTCCACACAAAAAAATAACATCGCGTTTCAAACACTTGATGTTCTTCTTCGGGTTACATCTAAAAAATATATGTTAATATTTTTTAGATGTAACTTGAAGAAGAACACCAAGTGTTTGAAAGCGTTGTTTCTTTTTCTATAATAAACTTTTTTGTGTTGAAACATAATACTTTCCCAATAAATACATTGCAATGGTATTAATTATGATATAGTTGTTGTTTTCTATTGGTTTATTAAAATAGTTTATTTATTTATAATATTTAAGCAAATTCGTTCAGTCTTATAGATAATTCAGTAAATATTATTATATTAATGATGTATATTTAGTACACTTCCTGCTAAAATAGTACATTGCTTTGGAAAAACGAATATAAATGGCATCAAAGATAGATGATCAGTATTTATTCATTATAGCTAATATAAGAAGAAAAGAATTACAGTTAATCAAAGAGAACAGAAGGGTCTGCTATGGGGGATAGGATTTGGTCTTCCCATAGGGGATTGCATGTCCCCCGACCAAATGGATTCCAAGTCCAAGAGAAGAAAAGCGCATTTCGCCCTCTCTAGAGAGGTATTCGTAATAATCAAACCAACTTCCCTCCTATTATAAACAAATCTTTCATCCCACAAACTAGTTAAATTAAACTTTATTATAAAAAAAAGTTTATTTGGCTGTTTATTATTTGGAATATAAATATATATATTGCAATAATTGGCCATTTTTTTTGTATTATTATTACAAAACAACATTCTCTAACAGAAGGCATCACATACATTCAAATCTCGGATGGTACATTATAATCCTTATTGCGTAATGATAATGTAGCTTACAATAATAATAATCACGATTACATAAAGTAATAAAACCACGAAACTGCGATAATATCACGAGAATATAAAGCAATAATACTACAAAACTATGATATCACGATATAATCATAATGTAGCTTGCCATAATAATAATCACGATAACACAAAGTAATAATACCACGAAACTGTGATAATATCACGAGAATATATAGTAATAAATCGACTAAAAATAAGTACACAATGATTACAATCAGACATAATGAAACAATTGGTCACTGTAATCTATTCAAAGATTATTATAAAATGAAGCTATCGCCCCTGGTTTGCTAGTTTCAATTAAAATAAACATTTATTGTTTTTTTTCTCAGCTGGTTGATTATTTGACTGCTGGATTTCTATAAGAACAATACTCTAGAGAGTAGAAAGATCGTGTCGACAAGATTTCAACATTAGGCAAAGTGATGAAAGAAGACCCATGGTGCCCTGAACGACGCGAAAATTCTTAATGGTGAACTTTCTAAGAAAATCATTCAATAAACCAAACCACAATGATAAACACTTACCATTCACTTGAAACACAGCATTCTAAATTATAGTACACAACTCATTTGAATATTATCAACACGGAAGAAATTGTTATATATAATAAATACTTTTTACTCAACATGATTGTATCTCAAGTTCGATATATATATATATATATATTTGTGTAATTTAGGAGCAGACCTTCATTCATACATGCTTCATTAACTGCTTTGCTTACTTTTAGCCTAGTCCGTATTTTGCATAGCATTTCTAATTTTCTACTATAATTCTTATATATATATATATATATATATATATATATAAAGATTTCACATAAACACGTGAAACAACAATCAATGATCAAACCACAATAAGAAATGGGAAAACAAGACTAAGATCTTTCAACCGTAACAAGCGGTCTTAGAGTTGGGTTTTTGACTCTGACGAAGACCGCTTGTTACGGTTGAAAGATCTTAGTCTTGTTTTCCCATTTCTTATTGTGGTTTGATCATTTATATATATATATATATATATATATTTTCTATGGGTTGTCCGGGGAAAGGAATATGATTCGATGCGATGTTGACCAATGGGAATAGAGTTACAGGTCCAAGCGTAAGGTCCCAGTTGCCCGCTGCTCAGCAAAAAGCCTTTGCGTTCTGCCAATAGGTATAGAGGTTGCACAGTCCCTCTGTGTTAAATGATGTTTGGCAGAAAACATTAGCCTCACTTTACAGTGAACTCCTGTTCCCTTTCTATTTTTGATTTTTGTGGTGGTTGGGTGTTGTTGTTGTTTACTATTTTCTGTTACAGATATTGCTGGATATTTAAATGATACTCTCGGTTGTTTACTGCGAAAAGCCGCCTTCATCTTCATGCCAACAGGGGTAGAGGTTGCACAGTCCCTCTTGATTATTAAGAGATGTTGACACTGGAATCCAACTTCTTCTCGTAGAAACATCTTCAAGTTGTAGGTTTTGTATATTGTTCTCTTCGGTTTCTTATGTTCATGTTTTTTCTTCAGTTGAATGTTATTGCTGCTATTGATGGGTGGCTGGTAGGTGATGAAAAGTTCTGCACTGTTGACCTGGTGGTGGTATTTGCAAATACCACCACCAGGTCAACAGTGCAGAACTTTTCATCACCTACCAGCCACCCATCAATAGCAGCAATAACATTCAACTGGTATTTGCTGCATACATAGGTGGTATTTGCAAATACCACCACCAGGTCAACAGTGCAGAACTTTTCATCACCTACCAGCCACCCATCAATAGCAGCAATAACATTCAACTGGTATTTGCTGCATACATAGGTGGTATTTGCAAATACCACCACCAGGTCAACAGTGCAGAACTTTTCATCACCTACCAGCCACCCATCAATAGCAGCAATAACATTCAACTGAAGAAAAAACATGAACATAAGAAACCGAAGAGAACAATATACAAAACCTACAACTTGAAGATGTTTCTACGAGAAGAAGTTGGATTCCAGTGTCAACATCTCTTAATAATCAAGAGGGACTGTGCAACCTCTACCCCTGTTGGCATGAAGATGAAGGCGGCTTTTCGCAGTAAACAACCGAGAGTATCATTTAAATATCCAGCAATATCTGTAACAGAAAATAGTAAACAACAACAACACCCAACCACCACAAAAATCAAAAATAGAAAGGGAACAGGAGTTCACTGTAAAGTGAGGCTAATGTTTTCTGCCAAACATCATTTAACACAGAGGGACTGTGCAACCTCTATACCTATTGGCAGAACGCAAAGGCTTTTTGCTGAGCAGCGGGCAACTGGGACCTTACGCTTGGACCTGTAACTCTACTCCCATTGGTCAACATCGCATCGAATCATATATATATATATATATAAAGATTTCACATAAACACGTGAAACAACAATCAATGATCAAACCACAAAAAGGTTTTTGACTCTGACGAAGACCGCTTGTTACGGTTGAAAGATCTTAGTCTTGTTTTCCCATTTCATATATATATATATATATATATATATCTAAAAATTGTATGCCAATTTCATGCTTGGTTACCTTTTTTGAGATTTTATCTAATGTCCTACAGGCTCTTCTCAGTTCTTCGGGGAAAAAAAATCAACTGGCCAAAAACTTTTTTTTTCATAACTACACATTCTAACACTATTTATATCTAACACTATTTAATAACTAAATAAATATTATTTTCAATAAAACGACGACATGTTTCAGTCTCGTAGACCGTCATCAGGCTAAGCTAACGACTACAGTATAAGGTGTATTACAATGTAATGTCACATCGTGTGAGAGTCAATGCACAATACTGAACTATTGCTAGTTGGGGTTGAGACATCTGTTGGGTGGTTGATGATAGGGAGTGGGGTGGTTTCAGGCATGTAGTGGGTCATGCCCTGCAGTGCCTCCCACTAAGTATAGGCGTTGGGGAATAACCTAACAACTCTGATAAAATTCGTACTTTGATTATTTATATCTGGGGCTTTTTCTTGGATATACAATGCTTCTATTATTCGTAGTCTTCTTTCATCGTTTTCTCTTGCTATTATTTTTATGTTTTAAACAAGGGTTTCACGGTTTATTTTGAATTTATCTATTCCCTGCATGTGGTTCTTCAGGAGCGCCAAAGAACCATATATATATATATATAGGTATTGTTTTGTTCATCACAATGACTAATAAATACTTTTCCTGTGTAAGAGCCTGCGTGTGACTACATGTGTGACAAATTGATCTGATGCGTGTACGACCTCTTTGGGCTATATCTATCTGGTATATTGTTTGTGAACACGCAATGTCATATGCGTTCTAAATGCTTCGAAAAAACAAACTCAACGTATAAATTTTTTTGTAGAAATAGAATGCAGTAAAACGATCAGACTACATTGAACTATAGAAATGATATTGCTAACTTAAGTAACATTTATTCAGGCATATTAAACTAATGTTCTTTATTTATTTTTATAAAAAAAGAAACTAAATATTAGAGCATTCTATAGTATACTGTTTAAATGGTTTTTTGAAACGCTATTATGGTTCGACTAAATTTGAAGTAAGTTCCAACAGGTTAATGTTTATATAAAAAGGAAGTTTCTTCCTTGAGTAAGTTCCGTTATTTCTACTTGTAATATTATCCTATCAATCTATTGTATTTATGTATGAATGATTTTGTGCATTCTTCTCTATGTTGAAGGACTATGACGAAGGTTTTAAATAAAACCGAAACTCTTGGCATTTGCAAGTTGGCTTTTTCTACAAGAATACTGACCGAAAAACCCTATTTACGAGTACATTTACTTATATATATATTCTTAATAATTATTATTAATAATTATATTATATATATATATATATATATATATATATATCAATGTAGAAAAAAAATATAGAGAAATTAAAAGCACACACTTATAGTCTCTAATTTTCGGTTTGAACGGTTTTCAGGAGGGATAAGAGAAGGAAACCAAGCGCACTGGTTTTCCTTCCCTCTCCTATCCTTCCTGAAGACGGTTCAAACCGAAAATTAAAGAGTGTAAATGTGTTCTTTTAATTTTTGTATGTTTCTTTTTCTACATTGTCCGTTGTGGGTCGTATTTCCAACGAAAAAGCTTATATAATATATATATATATATCATATATGAAATCTGATATTTGTTAAGGAATGTTGTATTAATTTTGACATTTAATAACTGCAAAACTAAAAGATGTAATTTCAACAGAAGCATATTGAAGGTAAGGCTTTAAACTTATTAGTCAAAAAAAAAAAGAAAAAAAGTTTATTCGACGGCGGTGACGTCGAAAAATAGATGAACCCTTTATAAAAATTCATATATTCGGATTTCAATGAAAGTGAGGGACCGCAGTTATTGGGTATGCTCTCCCTTGAAGAGATTACCAACATTTGTAATTTTGATTAGAGGTCTCCGCAGTATTTTATGAACCTCTCTCTCTCTCTCTCTCTCTCTCTCTCTCTCTCTCTCTCTCTCTCTCTCTTTAATGGTGGAGCTCTTTCTTATTATATATTTCCTACAAGACCGACTTATATCATCGTATCTTTCATTCATAAAAATTTTAAATGCCTTCAACATTTTTTTTTAATTTCACAATTATCTACCTAATTTCTTGGATAGCTTCAAAATCAGAAATAAATGACAAAATCTATTCTGTTATTTTTACCATTTTTTCGAGATTTTTATATGAACAAAATGAAGTTCTTATGCATATTTTTGTTCATTATTAATATTCGTCTTATCTGGTATGCTGTTTTTAGATATCTTAACGGTAAGTCTTTTTTTTTCTCAGGTTGTTGTAACACAGTGCTAAAATCTCTTTTAGCACAGGAGGGAAGGGTATTTTTTTTCAAAGTTCCCCTAACTTAATTTTATCTTTTTACATACAGTAGTTTTCAGCTGTTTCAAAGTCTATCAGATGAGGCAAGCTCTTGATGAACTATTTCCTGGGAAAAATATTACAATCAAAATGCTGTATGTTGGATGCTAGAAATTCTTAATTTTTAATAAATGATAATTAATCAGGACCGACGGCTGAATGTCCTCTCTGAAAGACAAAGTACTCAGATTTATTCACCTCCCGTGTGAATAAATCGAGGTCCAGGTGTGGATCGAACCACGGACAGTCTTTTTCCGAAAATAAGACATCCCCTGAAAATAAGTCGTAGCGTGATTTTTGGGACGTTTTGGACTATAATCCCTCCGCTGAAAATAGACCCTACTTAAGATAACATGAAAAATATAATTCGTCAAAAAATTGCTGTTGAATGTAGTAGGTATCTCTAGCTGTAGTAATATTTCAGAGAATTCTTTGGAAAAAAATATTCAAAGAAATTCCTTGTTTACCTCTAAAGTTCGTTTCGCGGAGGCTACTTAGACAAGAAGTATTAATTTAACCTCAGCTATATTGCAAGACATGGGAGATTCAGACCAATGATTCTACAGGAAATAGATTTGGAGGAAAATCAAAACGGAATTCAAAATTTTTATCATTTATGACGATGTTCCAGAAGATGATATAACTGTAATCGAATAAATTTACATTTCTGTATAAAAATAAATATTAAACAAAAATATGTAAATCTACTTAATGTACTTGAAGCCCTCCCCCGAGAATAAGCCCTAGCACGGATTTTGACCTAAAAATAAAGTAAGGCAGTGTCTTATTTTTAGAAAAAGACGGTACCATCCCAGAGGCCAGTACGTTAACTAATGAGCTAACCTGACACCTATTTGAGACTAAGTTAACACTACATACTGAGACAGATAAACAAAATATAATATTCTTAGAAATTTTAACTGTTGTTACCTTGAATGGAACCCTGTTGTCCGTTTCGCAGTAGAAAAGTTTTCATTTATCTTACTATTAGTAGAAGAACGTTGAGCAACATCACAGAATAGTCAGCTCTGTCATCTGAAACAAAGACATTTTATTAAAACAGTGGAGTTGTAAGAGATGCAAAGAAACATAACTGTACCTCAGCTAAATGTGTATATCAGATTAATGGATGGGTTTTTGGTTTCTTTCCGTAGTTGATTTTACGGGTGAAAATACTATTTAAGCTATAGGTCAGGTTCCAGCGGCTGTCCCAAGAGAGAACACACATCCAAGAGAGATAGGACAAAAATGGCTCTTTGTGATCTCACACAATGAACATTCTGCATTGGTAGTTGCAAATTTCGCATAACACAAATTTATTTAGAGTACGGATGTTTAACGAATATCTGACATCGTACAGGCTCAGGACTGCCGGTTTAACGTCTTCTCCGAGGGATATTGTGTTCAAATTTTTGCCCACCTGGGACGTGAATAAATTATGGGCCAGTGTGGGTATCGAACCGCGGATCTACCAGCTCAGAGATATGCACATAAGCCACTGTACCATCCTGGTCCCTCTCTTAGTAACATACTTGACGTGCCATAACCTTTCGAATTTTCATAATCGGTTAATAACCTTTTCAAATTTTCATAACCGGTTAAAAACCCTTTCAAATTTTCATAACCGGTTAAAAACCCTTTCGAATTTTCATAACCGGTTAAAAACCCTTTCGAATTTTCATAACCGGTTAAAAACTCTTTCGAATTTTCATAACCGCTTAATAATCCTTTCAAATTTTCATAACCGGTTAAAAACCCTTTCGAATTTTCATAACCGGTTAAAAACCCTTTCGAATTTTCATAACAGGTTAAAACCCCTTTCGAATTTTTATAACCGGTTAAAAACCCTTTGGAATTTTCATAATCGGTTAAAACCCCTTTCGAATTTTCATAACCGGTTAAAAACCCTTTCGAATTTTCATAACCGCTTTATAATCCTTTCAAATGTTCATAACCGGTTAAAAACCCTTTCGAATTTTTATAACCGGTTAAAAACCCTTTCGAATTTTCATAACAGGTTAAAAACCCTTTCGAATTTTCATAACCGGTTAAAAACCCTTTGGAATTTTCATAATCGGTTAAAACCCCTTTCGAATTTTCATAACCGGTTAAAAACCCTTTGGAATTTTCATAATCGGTTAAAACCCCTTTCGAATTTTCATAACCGGTTAAAAACCCTTTCGAATTTTCATAACCGGTTAAAAACCCTTTGGAATTTTCATAATCGGTTAAAACCCCTTTCGAATTTTCATAACCGGTTAAAAACCCTTTCGAATTTTCATAACCGCTTTATAATCCTTTCAAATGTTCATAACCGGTTAAAAACCCTTTCAAATTTTCATAACTGGCTAAAAACCCTTTCGAATTTTCATAACCGGTTAAAAACCCTTTGGAATTTTCATAATCGGTTAAAACCCCTTTCGAATTTTCATAACCGGTTAAAAACCCTTTCGAATTTTCATAACCGCTTTATAATCCTTTCAAATGTTCATAACCGGTTAAAAACCCTTTCAAATTTTCATAACCGCTTAACAATCCCTTCAAATTTTCATAACCAGTTAATAAAATGCAAACCGAAACTGGTTGATGTGCATAGAAAATTAAAATACTGAGTATTCAATGAGTATGAAAGAAATATTTCCTTTTCATCAAAATGAGTTTAATGAAGATTCCTTCTTTAATAATAAAAATATTAGAGATAAAGTTATAAAAAAAATCGATTTTAACACACACATACAAAAAAAAAGTTTACCATATTACTATTATTTATAATTTTTGTTATCATTAACAGTGGCCAGAAAATCTGAAAAAAATAAAGCTCTTCTTTAATAATATGTAAGGAATGAAGTGGTAAAACATTAGTAGTAAATAACTTGATGTGGTCTGAAATGAACGATAAACAATTAACTGGTTTAAAAAGGTCTAGTAACCGGTTGTGATCAAAACATGTTTACCCTATTAATAATGGGTTATTCTTAACCGGCTTTATAAACCCTAGCATGCACCTATAGGTCACTTGTTAAGTACTTTTCAGATCATTCTAGGTCATTATCCCATCTTCAAATGAACAAAACATAATATAAAATTGTTCAATAAGAAGAGGTTTACATTGCTGACAAGTAAAAGAAAAACAATTTTTTTTTTACCTAATATTCACTCTTATTTCAAACTTATCAAGGATATTACTACAAAGAAATGGATTTTACTGTTTATCAATTCTAGACTAATATTTCAAGTTTCATTGGTATAAAAAAGATAAACGTAATTTTAATATTATTTTTTTTTTGTAAATACTGATGGATTAGTTGCCACAAAACAAGAAAAGTTTTCCAAATAAAAGTAACAGAGAAAACGAAATTTCTAATTGATTACGTGTTCTAAGATTTCCTCTAAAGTTATCTTTGTGGAAAGTAAAAGTTTATCAGCATATTTAGTCAACCAATTTTTTTTTTCAATGCTCAAAGGTTTTAAACCTTTTAAAACTTAGTTTGTAAAGAAAAAAAAAACTTTTTATTTGCTTACATTATAGAAGGAATTAATGTTTTTTCTGAATATCAAGCCAATAGGAACAGTGTGGGTCTGCATTCATCATGAGTTAGTCAGCAATCTTTGATTCATCATGTTTGAGTCAGCAATCTTTGATGATTTCTTTGATAATATCTATATCTAATTAAGTATTAAACTAAACCAATATATCGAACCTTCAGCCCCGTGGGTCATCATCGGGTTCTTAAGTTATTTAATTAAGTATATGTACAAATTACATGCTACATTGGCGCTTAAATGCTATTGTATACTGTTAACCTAAGTCTAGTTGAATATTTGTAATATGAATGGATTCTGTTCAATTACAAATTAAAAATTTTGCTGTCACTAAAGTTTGTTTCTATTTATTATAATATATATCTTACTTAATTTATTTAAAGTGAAAGCAGTAATGTTTTCGCTATAATACTTTTTTAGTGATATGAGTAAACAAGAGAAATGTAATGTTCCTTTATTTTCTATTCGATTGACAATAAGTATGGTGAAAACGTGAGAGGTGTGAATAAGAGCCAAGGCTATAGTGTATTTGTGTGTAGGGTAGGCGGTTAGAGGACTGAGTGTGAATGCCTTATAAGCCTCACCTGCCTTCTGTGCCATATCGCTTTCCAAAATACTACTCAACTTTTATTCCCCCCTCGTTTTAATATACATATCAAACTCCGATAACAATACTATATTCTATTTTCGTTTTGTATATATTGATTTAATAAAGTATATTGAACTGCTTTTATAACTGTTTAGTAAATAGTCATATAAAGTAGGGTGTTTGTGAGTGGGACAAGGAGGAAAGATAGTCAATGGGACAGACCCACTATATGGAAAGGGGGTTATTGAATAGAATCGACTGAGAAAGAAGAGAAGGTACTTGAGAGAGGTAGCATCACATTATACCTATACATTCACTGCATTCTTACACCAAGTCATTATGTAACATTGCATCAATACTTAACACCCTATTTACTTGGTAAGTCATAATAAAGATCGATTTATACTTATTTATTACTAGTAGAACATAAGCAAATACCAGGGTAATATATATATTCATCTATATAATGTAATTTATAATTTTTGTTTAATGATACTCTAATCAATTTCCGGGTTGATGTAGTTCTGAAGATGACTACAAATGTAGATGAAACCTTGACTTAAAAAGTGTTTTACTGTTTGACTGTGGACCAAAACTCAACAAAGAAAGAAAAATAGACATTGATAACTATATATACACGAGTTCAACATTGAAGAAGAGTAACACACAGAGTAAAGAAACATACTTACAAGCTTAATTTTTCGGGCAATCCGTCTACAGAAGAAAAGAAAAAAGAAGACCATGCACGTTGTAAACGCAACAGCAAGCGTCTACAATGTGCATGGTCTGCCTTTCTCTTTTCTCCTGAAGATGGATTGCTCAAAAATTTCAGTGTTTCTTTACTCACTGTTAATGTTTTTCGATTTTTAAGTCATATTGTCTCTAGTTTGGATCAAACGGTTGGTCTCCAACCGACGCTTCACAAGTGCGCTTGGTGTCCGTATCTCAACTCTCCTGATGACGGTTCAACCGAAAATTAGAGACAGTAAGTGTGTTTGTGATTCATCGTGAAACGTTTGTTGTCCTATTGGATCATTTTCTTGTTTAGAATATATATATATATATATATATATATATATACCAGTGCTGTAAAAAGATAAAGGTCTGGGACTAATAGCAGCCTAATCTTAAGCTGATTTCAACAACAGTATAAAATTACGTTTATTACGTTTGTTTGAATAGCCCATTAAGTTAGTTTAACCATTTTTTTTTCTATTTTAACAACTATACTTTTTTGTTTTGAAAAGTTTTGGTTTCCTTTGATATGATTACTGTAAACATTAAAGTCAGGGACTAATAACAGCAGTATAAAATTAGAACCTTGATTGTAATTCCATGAAAATAAATATTTTAAGGACTTTTCGGAATGTTGAAGGTTAACGGATTCTCAACAGCCGTCGGGCGAGGGTGGCAAATCTTGGACCAGCACGGGCGTAAAAATAGTTGCAATGCCTCTGCTGGGAATACATGCTTAGTGTTTTTTCTCTTTTTTTTATTCTTTGATATCAAAACCTAAAACAGTATCCTGCAGTTTAATTCAGTGGAAAGGTGCAATATGTGGGAAACAAGATTTATCAGTTCCTTTCCGCACCATCCCACTAAAAATAAACAGTTCATCATTTCTTGAGTGGCAGCCAACACTTCCATTGATTCTTTTAGCGAACTCTAAAGAGCACTTTTCTATCCGCTTATGTTTCCTATCCAGCTATAGCTACTTTAGATTTACGCATATTCTAAAATTATTCTAATAATATTTAAACATTTAAGTACTTATTTTACTTGTGATAATATTTTATTAGCTTTAATGAAACTAAAAATCACAATACAGTAGTAACACACCTCGACTTACGAAAGTACTAACATACTTATGTATATCGAATTATACATTCAAAATATGAATGTTTCGATATACGACGTGAATTTCTAACTAAAATTCATCTCAATATTCGAAGATTTACTCTTTTAGGGGGGGGGGAGGGGGGGACAAAAATTAAGATCTTAGTCTTTTTTTCCCCCGATTTCATATTGTGGTTTGATCATTTATTGTATATACATATATATCCACTTAAAATTCGAAAAAACATTGTGCCGTTGTGTTTCCGGCGTGCTTGGAAAATTTGATTTTGTAAGTGTGTCTCTTTCTCTGTGGTGTCTGTCTCCACGGGGCTGAAGGTTCGATATATTACTTTAGTTTAATACTTAATTAGATATAGATATTATCAGTCAACTGTTTTTTGTGTTTTAACTTCAACCTGCTATTGTTATGTGCTTTGCTGAATATAGTTTCCTTACTTGCAAACGAACGTGAGAAAAATAAAGGCAATTAGTAAAAAGTTGTGAACGCAAAATCTGTTATAAATTTTAAAGGAATATACTTAAAAGAGGACTTGCTGCCGATATACACGTATATATATATATATATATATATATATATATATATATATATATATCAATGATCAAACCACAATAAGAAAATGGGAAAACAAGACTAAGATCTTTCAACCGTAACAAGCGGTCTTCGTCAGAGTCAAAAACCCAACTTCGTCTGTTGGGTTTTTTGACTCTGACGAAGACCGCTTGTTACGGTTGAAAGATCTTAGTCTTGTTTTCCCATTTTCTTATTGTGGTTTGATCATTGATTGTTATTTCACGTGTTTATGTGAAATCTTTATATATATATAATTATATATATATACATACAGAAAAATCACTATTTATCACGTGATGGAATCAATGAGGTCCAAACCACAAAGAAAAAGAGCATTTATTCCTCTTTTTTTTCCTTGTGGTTAAGACTTCAGTGGTAACCAGCCCACCGCAAGGCTGTTCGTAAATTGGAGCAGACCAACTTAAAAGTCGTTAATGCAAAGGTTGCTGTGTACTTTAATGAAACATGTTTACTTGAGGATTTGCTGCCATCATACACACACACACCACACACACATATATATATATATATATATATATATATATATATATATCATACATAGACTCATCGCCTTACCATCTCTGTTATCTTCCTTTTTCATGCTTTTAGGTATTTTTCACGGTATTCCTTTTTATACTTCATTTATCTTCCTGCTGTTTATTTTACCTTCAATCAACAGAACTGCTTTTCTTAATTCTTAATTTTAATTTTAATTTTAATATTAATTTTCTTCTGATCGTCTCTACTTCATTACTTCCTGAACCGGGCGCGCGTGGCAGCACGGTCGGTTGCCGGGACGGTTTCCTGCCGTTGTGTTTCCGGCGTGCTTGGTCGCCCTTTCTCTCTTTTCTCCTGAAGACGGATCATCCGAAAATTTGAGTTTGTAAGTGTGTCTCTTTCTCTGTCTGTTGCTTTTCTTCGTTTGTGAACTGATTTGCGTCCAGTTTGGATCGTTTTTTCGAATTTTAAGTGGATATATACATACATATATTGATAAAAGCATCGACCGTGGAATAGAAACAAAACTAAAGTTTATCGGGACTCGGTCAGTTCTTCGTGTTCAAATTAAACTCTCATTGCCAACGTTTCGGTTTTTATTTAAAACCTTTTTCATAGGCAGAGGTATATTATATATATTATATATATATATACAGAGAGACAGACAGAGAGTGAGAGAGAGAGAAATCAAATTACATTTAAAAATTTGCTCGAACTACCACCTTCTTAGTATACGCTCATTCTAACAAAGGAAAGAGTTTCATTATGGAAGATTTACATATAAATTTAGCTTTAACAATATGGCTAATTCCTTTAGTATCGCAGTATATTTGATTCTATTGTAGAATATTTCTAAAATTAAAAGTAATGCAAAATGATTTATACTTTAATTAAACAATAGTATAAAATATGTGCACTTGTAATAAATAAGGTCGTTCATTATGTTAGATAAAAGTCAAAATCTGGGTCATATTTTACGATAGAACTATTAAGGTAGATCACCCTCCTTCCTCACCCCACTCTATCAGGAGGAGGCTACCTTTTGTTGATTATAATAAATAATTCAGGCAAGTTGTTGCTAAGTGGACCAGTCGTTGGCTGTTTATATAGCAAGAACAATGGAGAATAATGGCGAGTTTTATAAAAGGGTTTATTTTTAGAATATCAGATGCACTGTTATTAAAGAAATAAATTTCAATCTGGTTTGATTTAGGAGGGGGGGGGGGGTGGCAGGCAGGAGGAGGCGTTAGATGTACTCCTGTCATAATTCACCAATTAAACGACTAAGCGATCGATAACCAGCTGCAGCAAAACTTATTACTATCTTTAACAATAGTGTTATCAAAATTAAAAAATAACCTTGGATTGGGTCAATTAAATAATAACGTCTCCAAACGTCGCTTCGCAGGTGCGCTTGGTGTCCCTATCTCTACTCTCCTGATGACGCTTCAAACGAAAATTAGAGACTGTAAATGTGTTCGATCTCTCTCTCTTCCTCCCTCTCTTCTCTTCTTCCAAATATATATATTAAATTTATATATATATATTTTTATATTTATTGTTTAGCTTAGCTACTCAAAGAGACTACTCTGCCCGATGACGACGACTGTCGAAAATCGTTGTGAGTCTTTTGTGTGTTCTTTATTTTTTTTCTCTTTCCTGTGTGAATATATATATATATATATAATATATATATAATAAATTGTATGCAATTTCATCCTTGGTTACCTTTGTACAGAGTTTCTCTAATTCCTACAGGCTCTTCCTCGGGGAATAAAAAAATCAACTGGCCCAAAACTTTTCTTTTTCATAAAACACACTAACAAATTTTTCCACAATTTAATAAAAAATTTATTTTTTTTTCCCCTTTTTTTTTTTTTTTTTTTCAAAAAATTAATTTTAAAATTTAAAAAAAACCCGGAAAAAATTTTAAAAAAATTTTTAAAAATTTTTTTAAACCCAAACCAAAGGGTTTTAAAAAGGGGGGTTGGGGGGGGGTTTGGGGGGGGGGCCCCCAACCCCCAAACCCGGGGTTTTTTTAAAAAAAAAGGGGGAAAAAAAGGAACCCTAAAAGGGAAAATTTTAAAATTTAAAATTTTTTAAAAAAGTTTTTTTTAAAAATTTTTTTTAAACATAAAAAAAAAATTTTTTTTTTTAAAAAAACCCAAAATTTTTAAAAAATTTTAAAAAAATAAAATTTTAAAAAATTTTAAAATTTTAAATTTAAAAAAACCCCAAAGGGGTTTTTTTTTTAAAAAAAAAAACCCTTAAAAAAATTTGGGAGAAATTTAAAATTTTTTTAAAAAAAATTTTAAAAAATTTTTTTTTAAAATGTTTTTTAAAAAAATTTTTAAAAATTTTAAATTTAAAAAAAAAAATTCCAAATTTTTAAAAAAAAATTTTTTTTTGGGAAAAAAAAATTTTAAAAAAATTTTTAAACCTTGAAAAAAACCCCCTTTTTGGGTTTTTTAAAAAAAATTTTTTTTTAAAAAAAAAAAAAAGGAAAAAAAAAATTTTAAAAAAAAAGGGAAAATTTTTTTTAAAAAAATTAAATTTGGTTTTTTTTTTTTTAAAAAATTTTAATATTTTTTAAAAAAGGGGGAAATTTTTTTAAATTTTTTTTTTTAAATTTTAAAAATTTTGAGGTTTATCGCTGGTTGAGAAGGGAATGAATAGGCAAGGGTCCGAGACTAGCCAGGTAAATTGGGCAAAGTTAGGAGGGAGGTACTGCTAAGCCGCCCTAAGCCGGTAAGTTCGGCTTAGGCAGCCTAAGAGGCAGGTATACTAAGTTAAAATTGAACAGTAACCAAACATGAATTTGGCATACAATTTTTAGAGCATGTTTACAAGAAGGATTGCTACCAAGCTTCACAACTATATATATATATGTATGTATATAATTGAAAATGGCACCAAATTTATCTGATGCCTGCTTCTTAACAAGTTTCTCAATTTTTCTAAATAACACTCTCATTATTTTGTCTACACAATAAAGTACATCTCTTATGGTCAACAAGTAGACAAGTCGACAAGTAGTATGGTCGACAGTAGCCGTATTTTGAAGCTGTTTAGCTCACATCAAGGGCATTCAGAAACCCTTGCAGGTAGCGACTCAGGCCGAGAGGCCACTCACCCCACAGGATTAACGCCCACCATTTCTTAAACTTTATGGAAAACAACCCTTTCTACTTTCTCCATGTATATATAATAAACCAGATAATTCACCTTAGATCTTATTCACGTCCTGATGATGAATGTTGATCATTCAAACTTGTCGACCATAGGAGATGTACTTTATTGTGTAGACGAAATAACGAGAGTATTATTTAGAAAAATTGAGAAACTTGTTAAGAAACAGGTATCAGCTAAATTTGGTGTCATTTTCAAAAAAAAAAAAATATATATACCAATGATCAAACCATAATATGAAATGGTAAAACAAGACTAAGACCTTTCAACCGTAACGGTAAGGGAAGACGTACTTTGTTTCGAAATATTGATCGCAGTATGTGTTTTCGTTTTTTATGTGTTGTTTGTATCAGTTACTCATATATATGTGAGATTAAATTTTGTTGGCATACTTATTCTTGATCAATTTCTTGAAAGCTTTGCCAAATCTCTTATTAGTCCTTTAATTTCTCTAGGAACTAGGTATATTTAACTCACCATATGATTTGTTGTCCATATATTTATTCTTTCCCACGTTTCAGTCTTCTTTGACCATATACAGGGTGATTTATTTAACACATATCCATAATATTAAAAATTAAAATAATAATTAAAAAAAACACACTGTAGATGGTTAAAGAAGACCGAAATGTCGGAAATAATAAATATATATATATAGTGAGTTAATATAACTACATGTTGTTCTAGAGAATTCAAAGAAGTAAAAAGAGATTTGGAAAAGGTATCCAAGAAATTGATGAAGAAAACAGTAGGTAGATGTATTAACGAAGGACTGATCTCCAAATATACGAATTTCAAACTATATATATTTATAACAGATTCAATAATATATCGACCGTTTGATAGAATAGGTGTGTTCTCTAATCGGGGTCGGTCAATTTAATTGACCGAATAATAATTGACCGAATAATTGACCTAATACCTAATAATTGACCGAACCCCGATTAGAGAACACACCTATATATATATTTATGCATATTCTTACAAATAAGACCATGTTTGGCCAAAACTTGGTATTTATAAGATTCTCTTCTAAATAATTGCTACTACATCCACACCGTATAATATATTTTGTATTGTCAAGTATTTCAGCTGTCACCAGTTATTACAAAGACATAAATGTGTTTGAAATAAATACTTTCTTTAAATACACAATTATAATACTGTGAACAGATCAAGGGGATTAAAGTTGTTTTTCAAGAGAGTGAAGGTTAAGTGACCCAGGCGGTCGTCGCCTCTACCTGAACGGGTCCTATTTAGATTTTATTTGAACTAAACTGTTTAAATACTTGGTCACTATTTTCCCATTGCATATTTATATATGACTTCTTTTTCTGAATAGCTATGACTTCGAGTGAATTTGTGTCTCGTTTTTAGTTCCTCTTTCAATGGCTTCCCCAGTTAGTTTAGCATGACAAACTTGCTGTCTGCCTTTGCAGCCTCCAGCTATAAAGTACATTCGTAGCAGGCAACCCTTTTTGTTGTAGTGGCTGTTCCACAAGGGAACACACATAGGACGAACATTGGGCCTTTTTGATATCACACAATGAAAACTGATATTACATTGGGGGTCCTAAATTTTGCCAAACTCAAGTTTATTTAGAGTAGGTATCTTTAACGAGTACCTGGCATCATACAGGCTCGGGGCCGACGTGCTCATATTTAATCAAGTGTATTATGAGTTTTCCAGAAAGTGTACTTGTCGTTACTCTCATACACACGTTGTAATCACATTCGACTCGTGCACTAGATTCGTATCTTTCAATGGATAGCTGATACTGTTGTTGCTGGTCATAAAAAGACCGTTGACTACTATGCTAAATTAGTCATTATACTAATTAATAGTACACCTAAAGATTGTATTAGTATATCTTCATATATATATAAATGGATATTACAACTTGCCTTCTACCGGTACACCTTAACGCACGTACCTCTTCTTCTTCCCTTCTACTCTCTTCCTAACGACGAACTTTAATTAGAAATATTGATCGAGTAAGTTTACTCGTTTCTTGTATGTGTTGTCTTTCTCATTTAATTATATATATAAATTAATAATCAACAATAACTCTTGATATAGTGTATGAATTAAATATCACAATAAACAAATATAAATTAATTACAAAAAACCAAATAATTACAAATAATTACCAAACGATTTTGGTTCATTTAGCTCTCTGATGATGTTGTAACGAAAGGCCTTAGAGCATTGTAATTAATTTATATTTGTTTATTGTGGTGTTTAATTCATATATATATATAATGATCAAACCACAATATGAAATGGGAAAACAAGACTAAGATCTTTCAAACGTAACAAGTGATATTAGTGAGAGTCAAAAACCCAACACTCAGAAAACTAGACTAAGATCTTTCAGTCAGTTGGGTTTTTGACTCTCACGAAGACCACTTGTTACGGTTGAAAGATGTTAGTCTTGTTTTCCCATTTCATATTGACTGGCCGACCCCTACAAATTCTACAGTTTTAGAACTCCATAGGATGACTGAAGATTCCCATTTCATATTGTGATTTGATCATATATTTGCGTATTACGAAATATATATTTGTGTATTGAAAAAATATATAAGATATTATTATGAACCGTCATACCTCGTCTATCGCTGGTGATAGATGGGACTAGTCCCATTGATGATGCAGCCATTGCGAAACCGGTCGGGCTACTCCACCAGCGATAGACGAGGTATGAGAGTTAATAATAATGTCTTATTTACTAACTTCTGTGGCACCAACAATATGCATGAAAATATATATGTTCACAGACTTGAGGCTACATTTGTATTGAAATATAGTATTTAACTAAAACGAAAATAAAATTGACAAAGAAAATTTTTTAGTATTTACGTTATATTGCCGGGTAAAAGCAAAAGTTTGAAACACTGAATTCTGATTATTTTAAAAAAAAAGCCCATCCTTAGAATTGAACAATTTTTTTTAAAGAATTCTTAAGGTTTAATTTATTTTTGTTCCCCTTTTTGAAAATATTTTGCTTTTTATCTCTTTTTTTTTCTTTTTTGGCAGTTTGGGTATGAACTGTTTAAAAAAAAAAGAAAACAAAAACATTTTTATCAAACATGTTTTTTAGAAAATTAAAAGAAGGATTTTGATTTTTTTTCCCCTTGAAATATTCGGTCCCTTTACCCCCTTTTGTATTTCTAATTGTTTGAATAAACCAAAGGAATTTAAAAGAAAAATGTAAGCCAAAAAAACATTGAAAATAAAATGTTAATAATTTGAAAAATAAACAGAGAGGATTTTTTTATTTTGAATTGGTGAGAATGAAGAAAGGAAAATTTGATTTTTAAAAATTGAACGAGTAAAGAAAGGGGGAGGAGGGAAGGAGGAGATGGATGGAGAGCAAGGAGTGATGAGGAAGGGCATGAGAGAGAGAATAAGAGTGGGTGAGTGAGAGTAAGAGTGTTTGAGGAAGAGGAGGGTAAGACAGAGGGAGAGGGGAGGGGTATGAGAGTGAGTGAGAGAGTGAGGGAGAGGGGGAGGGAGGAGAGAGTGAGGGAGAGGGTGTGGGAGGAGAGAGCAATGGACACAGAGTGAAAGGGAAAGGGGGAGGAGATGAAAGGGGGCAGGGGAGATGATGGAGGGAGTGGAGGGGAAGGGCATGAGGAGAGGGGAGGGTGGTGAGAGTAAGAGTGTTTGAGGAAGAGGAGGGTTAGACAGAGGGCGAGGGGAGGAATATGAGAGTGAGTGAGAAAGTGAGGGAGAGGGGGAGGGAGGGAGAGAGTGAAAGGAGCAGGGGGAGATGATGAAGAGAGAGTGAGAGGGGAAGGGCATGAGAGAGACATTAAGAGAGGGTGAGTGAGAGTAAGAGTGTTTGAGGAAGAGGAGGGTAAGACAGAGGGCGAGGGGAGGAATATGAGAGTGAGTGAGAGAGTGAGGGAGAGGGGGAGGGAGGAGAGAGCAATGGAGACAGAGTGAAAGGGAAGAGGGAGAGAGAGTGAAAGAGGGAGGGGATCGATGTATAGGGAGGGAGAGGGGAGGTATATGAGAGTGAATGAGAGGGAGTGACAAGGAGGGGGAGGGAGGAGAGGGCAATGGAGAGAGAGTGAGTGAAAGAGAAGAGAGAGAATAAGAGTGAAGGGGGAGGGAGGAGAGGTCAATGGAGAGAGAGTGAGTAAAGGGAAGAGGGAGAGAGAGTGAAAGGGGGAGGGGGAGATGATGTACAGGGAGGGAGAGAGGGAGAGAGGTAGGGGTGAGAAGGAGGGATAGAGTAAGTGATAGAGGGAGAGAGAGATCTAGTAAATACTATTATTTTGTGGACAAAAGAACCTCTGACATATATTTATCTCAAGCATATCCAAATTTTGACCCAAACGCAATATTAGAGTAGAATAATTAAGATTAGAGTAAAATTATTTGTTTCATTCATTAATAAAATTACTTTTCTTAAATCATACATGATTCTTTTTAGTACTATGTTAGTTTTAGCACTTTTTAGTACTACAGCTCCTCCATCGTGAAGCCTCTCTCTCCTATTTTTAACAAATAACAGTTTATTTATCCAGAATTTTTTTTGCTAAACTGCCACATGAATGCACTAATTCTTTAAGGCTTAGATCCTGTCAAAATGTTCCTCTTTTTTTTTTGTGGCCAGAAATATAGGACGTTGTTTGTAAATAAAGATTTCCGCTCCAAATAAATACCTATATTAAGAGGGGAAGGTTAGAAAAGTAGCCTGTTGAAAGAGACTAAATCTCAGGCTTAAGATATTCTCTCTTGACAAAGAAAATTTCTTTTAGAAAAAAAAATTGTATAACTCTTAAAACTTAAGAATTTCACGATTTTTTAATTTAATTTTAAAAAAAAATATAGTAGATCAAAAACAGTGTCTAAAAAAAAATTGAATTTTTCTTTCTATCTACATTTAAATAACTTGCTGACATTTTGTCACTTTGAAAAAAAAAAGGCATAATATAAGGGAAACTGGACAGGTGACATGAGAGATGGAGGTAATAAAGCAGGTCTCTGTGCCTTTGACTACTTCCAGAGAGTACGTAAAGGGCCTTTTCAACTTTTGCTTCTGAAGGGTGCTTTTGCTTATAAGGGTTGGATGGATTTTTGTTATTTGCTGGACAGGTTTTTTTTTCCTTGAATGAGACCCTAAAATATTTATTCTGAGGTTGTTTTTTTTAAGTGTCTTACATAGAATATAGTGCTTAAAAGACGGCCAACGAATATATCCGCGCACTATAGTGAGTGCACGTCGTAACTAGCAGTTGCACACCAGGGGCCTTCTACTGCTTGATTACTGTGCAACTATAACTTGGAATGTCAGTAATTCATGTCAGATATTAAGTTCGTCTATACAGTAATGATGCTGTATTCGCGGTCATGTGGTCTTGTTGTGGTCATGGTTTTCAATGTTTTTAGTCATGAGTTGGAAAGGTAGTCAGATAGTCAGTGGATGAAGTAATTGTTCAGTGAGGTTGAGGAAGTTAGGTGATAGGATTTAGAGTTTGTTCAAGGAGGTTCGGATGAGTAGGTAGTTTGTTGTCTTCATTGGTAGTAAGTCGGGTGATGTAACTATCTATGGATTCCATTTTCAAATCATGGTGAAAATCAACATCACGGGCGTACCAAGGAGCCCTGGCTATAATTCGGGCACACTTATTTTGAACAATCTGGATACAAGCCTTGTTCGTTGGTGCAGTTCAGAACCAGACGGAACATCCATAAGTCTTTGCTGAACGAACGACCCCCTTATAGGCAAGGTCCTTGAAAGACCCATATCGTTGTCCGATATAGACTGATACATCGACTTACGAATATTTCGAAGTATGCTAGGACTTTTTATTTGTATTGTTTAAACCGATCCCCTGGCGGGTGATAACGGCAACCGTTTACCGTCTTTTTGTTTGATTGGTGATCCTACAGATTCTATATTAGGAAGTCCTAAATGTTGCTTAACTCAAGTATATTTCGAATAGAGATCTTTAAGGAGTACCTGACATCGTACAGGCTCGGGACCAACGGCTTAACGTCTCTCCGGGACGAAGCACTCATTTTATTCACCTTCCATGTGAATAAATCGAGGGCCAAGGTGGGTATTGAACCCTGGACTACCAGCTCAGGGCTAGTACGTTTACCACTAGGCTAAGGGGCAGTCTAGCTCAGTGGTTACGTCCTCGCCTCTGAACTGATAGGACGGGGTTCAATTCCACACCTGACCCTCGATTTATTTACGAGAGAGGTGAATAAATCTGAGCATGTCGTCCCTCGAAGAAGGACGTTAAACCGTCGGTCCCGAGCCTGTATCATGTCAGGTACTCGTTAAAGATACCTACTCTAAATACACTTGAGTTAAGGAAAATTTAGGACTCCCACTCTAGAATCAATCTTCATTGTGTGGTATCACACTTCAACCTAACCTAACCTAACCTTACCACTAAGCTAACCAGACCTCTCTCTATGTTAGGACGTAAATTTCGAACCGAAATTCGCCTCAATAAAAGGAGATTTGCTCGAGATACGACATATCGCTGAAGCATCGCATAGTGATCGAAATGAAACGAGTGGAAGTGAACCAAAGATAAAAAGATAAAAAAAAAAGCCTGGAGTGAGTGGAAATGAAAATATCAATTCTAACGTAGTGCAATCAGTTATTATGTAGTATTTACTCATTGTAGGGTGAAAATCTAATGAAACAGTCTCCACATATAAAAACTGTTTGTAGTACCGCAGACACTCGCCCTTATTTAATGCCAGAAGAAGAACACTACGTGTTCGAAACGCGTTGTTTATACGATTAAATTTTTATATGTGGAGACTGTTTCATTAGCTTCTTACCCTACAATACAAATATGAAGGTAAAAATTAGAAAGAAAAGTGAAAAAAACGAAATTTTAAACAATAAAAAAAATTCTTTTTCTATAACATACAAACATATGGAAGCTAAATTTCTTTTTATGATGAGTGAAGCATAAAATTTAAAACAAGAATGGATACCAAGATCATATTTTATGAGCGAGGGCCATTGTCGACGCACTCCCCTCTGAACTGGTAGGTCCCGGGGTTCGATACCCACCTAGCCTTCCGATTTATTTACGTGGGAGGTGAATAAATCTGACCATTCTGTTTTGATCTTCGCGTTCCTCGGCATTTTGTGGCACAACCGCTTAGTCAAGCCAGGCTCCTTCGTTCACAAGTTGACAAGCTGACCGTCCGTCGGTCCCGAGGCTGTACGTTGTCATGTACTCATTAAAGATCCCTACTCTAAATACACTTGATTTAGATTCCAGTAACAAAATTTAGGACTCTCCTCATTACTAAAATGGGTGGCAAATAATAAATGAAGAAATAATTTCCACCCCTAGAACAGTACTAGAAGGTAGAAAGCCTTATAAGTGTGTGAGTCGCAAATTAAACTAACATATTTGTGTGAGCATAGATTCTCTAGTTTAGTTTTTGTTAAAGACAAAAACAGAAAAAGAGATATGAGATCGTGTACTTGAATTCTCTCATGCCTTTCCCACTTGAAAACAATTGACCCTCGATTCAACCTAACAGTAGACTAAGTGCACCGCTTATAGCAGAGGAAACATCCGACACCTCTATTCAGACTCATGGCAGACAAAGTGCAACAGCAGCAAGTCATCTACCCTCTTTTTTTTTAAAGATAATTATTTGTTTCATTTATTGACACAGCACTATTGATATAGTAAAAATCTGGAGTGACCTACACTCTACTTTACTATAAGTAAAAAAATATCTATCATAAAGTCAAAATTTTTATATTTTATTTGAAAAAAAATATCATTTTTTTTAAATATGGATATATTTTTCGTTTTTTTTTCATTTATTGCATTTGTAACCTCAAAATATAATGCCATTTAAAAAAAATGTTCCGTTTTTTTTTTAAATCTGGATATATTTTTCGTTTTTTTCGTTTATTGCATTTGTAACTTCAATATAATACCAATATATAAAAAAAATTTTCCGTTTTTTTTTTAAAAATCTGGATATATTTTTCGTTTTTTTCGTTTATTGCATTTGTAAACTTCAATATAATACCAATATATAAAAAAAATTTTCCGTTTGTAAAAAAAATGGTTTTTAAATCTTTTTTTGCGTTTATTGCATTTGTAACTCAATATAATCACCAATATATAAAAAAAATTCCGTTTTTTTAAATCTGGATATATTTTCGTATAAATTTTTCGTTGTCATATGCATTTGTAACTTCAATATAATACCAACTATCATAAAAAAGATTTTCCGAATTAAAATTATTCTAAAAATCTCGATATATTATTCATTTTTTTCGTTTATTGCTTTTGTAAACTTAAATATAATACCAACATTTCAAAACTCTAGAATTAGCAGTTTAGGAGAAAAAAAATGTTCTCTATAAAACACATTTTGGCTGGAAAAGTGATTTTCCCATCATGCGTAATTGCCACCAAACTATAGAGCACACCTACTATAGTTTATACTATGGGCACACTTTTGTATAAAATATTAATTTTGGTCCATCAAAGATTCTGGACCGTAGCTAAAAAACTTCATAAAACGACTTCTGGAACTTCAAAACATGTAATTCCATCAAAATCTCGAGATCGATTTTTTTTAACTATGACTTTACTTATAGTAAAGTAAAAATTATCTGAAATTTTACTTTAGAGAAAAAAATATGTCTGAAAGAAATACTTAATGTTATCTTTTCTTTTTTAAACTTCTTTGTTTGAAATAAGATAAATATGTATAAGTTGACTAAAGAATAAGAAAAAGTCATTTATTTTGTTTACATTGTCGTAGAAATGAGAGAGCAAATTTAGCTTTTTAAATGTTAAAAAGGTGAAATCTTTTATGAAAAGTTTTTTTTTGCGGTATATGGAGTGGACGAGTCTATTTAATCATTACTACGAATGGACGAGATTAAAAAAGGGTTGAAGACCAGCGCTCTAGGGGAATTTTAAAACAAGATACAGACTTAAAAACTTCAGAAATCCAAATACAAACAGTGAAAGAAACCAAACCAGAACAAGGCCACTTTTTTTTTTACAAGTAAATTGCCTTGTTCTTTACGCTGAATCATCCGAAATAATGAATTAGAATAATAATTACACTATATCATCGTATTTCATTTTACCATAAAAGTAAATATTGACGCAACTTCTATACCACTGATTCTTTCAAATACAAAATCCGTTTTTTTTTCTTAAGACTATATTCAAAATGAATTACCCCAGATTACTCGACGACGTTTCACCGAAAATTATTTGGCATTCTCAAGTCTAAAAAGAATGTATTAAAAAAATAATTACTAATATGAACAAATCTCTGAAAATAAAATACCTCCTCAGAATATCAACTGACAACTAACTAACGTGTTTTTTTTTGTTTTCTGAAAAGTTGATATTCCGTGATGGTATTTTCAGAGATTTATTTATAATAGTATTTATTTGTTTCAATTAATTGTTTAGCTTTGAAAATGCCGAAAATTTCTGATGAAGTCGGCTAGTAATTAATTTTGGATCTAATAGTCAAAAAACATATTTTTTATTTTCATAAAAACAAACACTTCTTTAAAGTTATTTAACATGAACAATGTAGAACTTCATCTCCTTTCGGAAATTCTAGTGAAAAAAGTTGTATGTTTTATGCTGAAATCGTACATTTTTCATATAAACGATTAAAAATTAAAATTAAATTTCTTCTATATTATTTTTCTTTATCAAGATTTCGTCTAAAGTCAAAAAATTCTCAATAAATATCTTTAAGCCAATGTTTAATTGGCTTAATTGACTTCTAGTAAATTAGAATACATTTTGTAGTATTTATACTAATTTATAAGTGTATTTAGAATGCTGGTACACGTACAAACATCGAAGAATAGTTTTTTGAATACGTACAAATATCGAAGAATAATATTGAAAAAAAATAATTCAATTTGTAAAGATACGTGGTTCCAAGAAAAAGATATTGTCTTTATTTTAAAACCAATATTTACAAAAGAATTCAGTGATGCAGATAAATTAAAACAATCAGAAATATTATATGTGAAATATGACACAAAAATTAATTGAAATATTTGTGAAAGATGATATAGGATAATTGAAGGATAATTTAGGAGGAAATGATGTTGCTGAAAATAAGATAAGGCGAAAATACGACTCATCTAATTAAAGCGAAGCAATTAGGGCAGACATCATTATGTTACATGACACCGCGAGTCTATAAATAGAACAGACATCGTTGTGATTAAAGCTTAATATAACAATACAGTTTTCACGTCCCTTGGAAATACTACACATAGATATAGTTCAATTTAAAAAACTGTCATTTCTGAACAATTGTAGATTCTTTTTTTAAGTACACTTAATCGACTTTAAATATTTAATACTCGACCGGAAATTATAACGACTCAAATTTCTGTACTAACAGAGATCGGGAAAGGTCAGGAAACAGAAAAGTCCGGAAATTGTTAACACTGGTAAATGATAGTCTAATGGTGGGTGGAGTAGGCGTATGACAAAGGAGGGTAGCTAGGCTATTCTCTGCCTCACCTTACCTTAAATTACAGTCATAATCATCAAATACTATGTGAATGCAGTTAGCTCATGTTTATTATACACTAAAATACTTAATAATAATATTGTTTATAATAATAAAGCTATAGCTTCCTTAAGATAACGAAATTGGAGTAACCTAGCCTACTCGGTCTCACTCTACCCTCATTGTGAATTATCAATACAGTAATCCCTCGATAGTTCGCGGTTCAGTTCAATTAAAAATTAAAAAAAAAATTGTCAACTGTAATTGCAGCAAAAAATAAAAAAAATACAACTCGTAATGAAAAAGTACAGTAGTTAGTATTAGAGAAGAAAATATACAGGATTCATCTTGTACGATCCAGAAAGATATCAAACAATTAGTGATTTGCTAGGTCAAAATATATTCTACAGTATTAAATTAAAGGCTAATAAAAGCTATTAAAAAATATCCAATAAAGTCTAAAAATTGATGAAAAATATTAAAACATAATCAAGTGTAACAAGATAATAATAAAAATATCAAAAAATAGAAGTTGAAATTAATAAAAAAATAACCAATTGATTGTTTCCTTTGATCTGATTGGCTAATTCATATCGCCCAATTTCCAGTTTACCACGCCACCCACGCCCTTGTGAATCTACGCGCTACACATCAGTCTTTGTTTAGAATTATTTCTTATTTGTTTCTTTTTGTTTATCATTTTTATTTACAACACAGTACAGTATTCAGTAAGGTCAGGATTCTCTCTCTGTTGGAAAGGTCGTTGTTTGAGCTATAGAGGCTTTTATAAAGGCGCGTCCATTATTCGCGGATTTTCGCTTTTTCCGGGTGTCTTCAGTCCCCATTATCCACGGAAAGTGAGGAATTACTGTTCCTGGATGATAATTTATGCTATTTGAAAGAAAAAGAAAAGTATGGAAACTCGTGGATCGAGAGTACAAGTTAATGAATTAAAATAGACACAATTTTTTTTTATTTATTTTATTTCAGCATGTTCCCATTGTATTACTTTGAATAGGCAGGCTTCCTACAATGTTTTACAATTTTAGAATTACTATAGGATGCTTAAGAATTCGGTCGTCCCCCTCCGAAGAGGTCAATTCCCGTTACCCCGGGTCACGGATTGCCAGCTTGATAGTGGTAGTTCATCGGACCCCATCAGGGCATCATTGTGAGGAGTCTTTAGGGAATGACTCATAGAGAGATCGCTTATTCGGAATAATCAAGATTATGACATGCAATGATACGCAGACGACTTTGCCATTAGAATGAGAACGCTAGTTAGTGTTGTCTTTGAGATTATGCCGCATCATCTACATATTATTAAAATATACCAAAAAGAGTAAAGGCTCATTATAAATTCAGCTAATAAAGGTCCTTATTCATTCTTGAAGAAGAAAAATTACGTCTCAAAGCCTTGTTCATTCAATGTTAATGCAAGCCTATGGGGTTCTGCTCCGGCAGGCAAACAGCGACTATTTCTTTGATAACTTACTCTACGGATGATTCAAGTCTTGTATATAACAAGAAAACGACCCAAAAAGAACAATAAACGTTTCAGGATAAACAGTAAATAGGTAACACACACTCAAGTGTGTAATTTTCGGATTAACCATCATGAGGAGAGAAAACAATGAAACGCTAAGAGCACTATCACCCTATCTCTTCTCTCCTGATGACGGTTAATCAGAAAATTATAGACTTGAAATGTGTTTTATCTATTTACTAACGACCTATAGTTAATCTTCAGATATATACATATTGATAAAAGTATCGACCGTGGAATAAAAACAGAACTAAAGTTTAACGGGACTCGGTCAGTTCTTCAGGTTCAAATTAAACTCTCATTGCCAACGCTTCGGTTTATATTTAAAACCTTTTTTATAAGTTTACAAAACAGAGGAAATATAAGAAAAAAAATCAATCATTCAAAAATCACATACATAAAAGTGCAATCAGTATCAATTAAGAAATTACAATAGAAATTTTTTAAATACTTAAAAATATTTAAATTAAATACTTAGTTTTTCTGTTTCAAAATTTATACTTGTGTAAGTTTTCTCAGTAACCTATTGTCAAAATTGGCCTAACATTGTACAGCCTATTGGTAAACGGCTTAACATACTTCTTAATGCACAAGGAAATATAGAATACCTTGTGGATTCAAAATTAAGAGTATATGTATCTAATTATATCCTTTTTTTTAATTAGAATTAATAAGTTGATCCTAGATGAGATATCCTATAGTCCTAGGCGTTAGTATATAATTTTATCTCTGATGGAATAGTGTAGTTTCCGCAACAGAAACTTAGGTTAGTTAGACTTAGTTTAGATATAAGTTTGTATTCCCAGGAAGAATACCCCTGTATTGTACCCTTGGGTCAATAGGAACTAGGTTTTTCTCAGGGATAACCCTAGTACCCTGAGGAGGAAGTTATATTGGAACTTAGTGGTAAGTATTAGAATTACTCTTGTATCCCAAAGGGAAGGAGAGAGTCAGGATTAGCCCACCCAGTAGCTTGCGTACTCGCCTTGACTTTCTACAATCTATATACTTTATATCTGTTACCCGCGTTTCTATATTTGTAAACACTCTAAATTCAATAAAATGTTTGAATATTTTATGGGGAATCGAACCCACGCAGCTGGCATTTGGGGAAGTCCAGCGCGCTATCTGTCTGATCCAAGGAGACTTTTGTAAAATAAGCTTAAAAAACCTCATATAAATGACCTCAATGCATTAAATAATAGTTTATTTAAATAATAACAGATATATTAAATAATAGTCTTTCGGCCTCAATCATAGTGATTTAATTGTAATAAATTTAGAAAGAGAAAATTCAATGAATAATCTACGAGAATATAAAATAATTATTTAATAGATCAACAAATGATATTTGTTAAAGTTAACACAAGTTTAGAAATTATCGTATTAATATAAGTACAATATTAACAGCACTCAATTATGTCCGTAATCAAAAAAACACTTTTGTCATAATGCCTATATTTTCTTCTTATGATATATATATATAATATATATATATATAATATATATATATATATATATTATATACAATTATGCCAATTTTAACTTTTGTTCTTTTCCGAGTTAATTTTTCAAGTTTTCTCACTATGGATTTCCACCTTTCTGGTAAAATATAAAGTAATTCACCAAAAGATTTATTCTTGACTTCCATTTTATTCACTAAACAAGTTTTAACCGTAACAAACGGTTACGGTTAATTTCCAAATAAAATGGAAGTCAAGAATAAATCTTTTGGTGAATTACTTTATATTTTACCAGAAAGGTGGAAATCCATAGTGAGAAAACTTGAAAAATTAACTCGGAAAAGAACAAAAGTTAAAATTGGCATAATTTTTAATAAAACATGTTTGATTGAAGGTCTGCTCCCAAAATAAACAAATATATATATATATATATATATATATATATATATTTCAATAAAAATGATAGAGTAGGGCTCTCGAGGCATAAGAAGGTACAGGAAAGTTCTTAATAAAACTAATTCTCTCTAAATCAAGGAGTTCAGGATTAATTGCATTGGCTGTAGCATCTCAGGAATTGACAACTTCTTCCAGTTGTTAAGAGAGAAACTGATACTGATATCTATAATGTTTGAATCAGTCTTACTTGTGGTGCAAATTTACTAAATTACAAGTTTTGTTTATTTTAAATATATTTGATTGTGTATTTAACTTGAATTGATGTTTTATTTATTTAAGTGATAAAATAAATGATTTCTTTTACTATTAAATGATTTTTATTTTTCTCAATATACTTACTGTGTATATTCGCAATAATTATACATTACAGCAATGACGGTCAGATTGAAATCACACAATTTTGAATCATTGATAGTTAAACAGACAGAAACACAATGAGAGGTAACTATACTAAATATTGACTTACGGTCTTAAATATCTTTATGTGGCAAAGACTGCTGTGTAGATCGTTCCACTTTATAATAATCTGAAGATATAAAAAATAAAGAAAAAATTAATATTATTTTGAACAACACTTTAATTTTATCATAGTGGGTCAATTACTAAGTCTCCACACACAAAAAAGTTTATTATAAAAAACTAAACAACGCGTTTCGAACACTTGATGTTCTTCTTCAGGTTACATAAAAAAAATATACATAGGCATTTAAGAGCTTTGGCAACATAGGGGCGAATTAATTAAAATGAATACATCTGACACTATTGAGTGATAACGGGAATAATATTGAAATGGCTTATATTGATCCTTAACTTAAAACATCATACATGTATAATTTATAAATCATTATGTATTATGTATATTATTATGTATTATGTATTATGTGTATTATTATGTATAATTATCCATAATTATGTAATATGTATATTATTATATATTATGTATATTATGTATTATGTGTGTGTTATGTATTATGTATATTATGTATTATGTGTATTATTATGGATAATTGTACGTAATTATGTATAAATTATACATGTTTCAGTATGTAGTTTTCAGTTAAGGATCAATTTAAGCCATTTCAATATTATTCCCGTTATCACTCAATAGTGTCAGATATATTCATGTTAATAAATTCGCCCCTATGTTCCTAAAGCTCTTAAATGCATATACTTTTTAGATGTAACATGAAGAAGAACATCAAGTGTTCGAAACGCGTTGCTAGTTTTTTATAATAAACTTTCTTGTGTGGAGACATAATACTTCCCCAACATGACTAAATACTACACTATGACAGATTGCACAATTAATGACCTTAATTTTATTGTTGTACACTCCGTTATCCTGTGGTATTTACTTATAATGGGGGAATTTCAAAAAAATGACGTCTCCATATAAAAGAGTTTGTCTTCTTTAGGTTAACATCTATAAAACATATTTTTTTTTTTCAGTTTTTATCTATGTAAACCTGAAGAAGAAGACTGAGTGTTCGAAACGCATCATTAGTTTTTAACACAAAGCTCTTTTGTGTAGAGCTTTAACATTTTTTTCTTGAAATTTCCCCCATCATGATTAACTCTTTATTTTGAGATTTTTTTTTTTAAATATATATGATGGTATATGGAAATGTAGGGGGTCAGTCTAGCTCAATGGTTACGTGCTCGCCTCTGATCTGATAGGACCGGGGTTCGATCCCCACCTGGCCCTCGTTTTATTCATGCGGGAGGTGAATAAATCTGAGCACGTCGTCACTCGGAGAAGGACATTAAATCGTCGGTCCCGAGCCTGTATGATGTCAGATATTCGTTAAAGATCCCTACTCTAAATACACTTGAGTTAGGCAAAATTTAGGACTAGCACTGTAGAATCAATCTTCATTGTGTGGTATGACAAAGGGCCAATGCTCGGCCTAAGTGTGTTCCCTTGTGGAACTGCCACTGTAACCTAACCTAACTTATGGAAATGTCGTTGGGAAATGAGTTGAGGGTAATTAATAATATATATATATATATATATATATATATATATATATGATCAAACCACAATAAGAAATGGGAAAACAAGACTAAGATCTTTCAACCGTAACAAGCGGTCTTCGTCAGAGTCAAAAACCCAACTGAACACTAGATGCAGAAAACATCTGGTTAGAATAAGGAATTCTAACCTTGGAAAATTCCAAGCTGGACTCTGACGAAGACCGCTTGTTACGGTTGAAAGATCTTAGTCTTGTTTTCCCATTTCTTATTGTAGTTTGATCATTGATTGTTATTTCACGTGTTTATGTGAAAGCTTTTTATATATATATATTATATGAATAGGATGAAATAACAGGTTCCTTGGGTAAGAAAATCAAGAATGTTATATTAGACACAAAGAAACGGTTAGAAAGATGAATCTGTAAGATAACTGGACTTATGAAAAAACTTGTAAAGAAAATTCCAAACGGACGAAGTAAGTAGATTGTGATGCGGACGGAGACTTATTCTAAATTTATAAAAAAGAGAGATTTATACAGAGTAACGAAAGTATTGGGGATTTTAAAATCGTATCAGTGCTTTTTAATGAAACCAAAGATTACCTGGGACAGTTTTCTTTAAAATCAACATTGTCATTATTAGAAGCTACTTTAGAGTCAAAAGTAAATTCACAATCTCACTCAGTCAACTCAGATCAGAATGTTACACTTCAATTTATAAAGAGACATTATTTTTACGTTTTTCTGTATATATTAGTAGAAACATTGAATTTGAGCATATACAAACTTTTCTAATTATTTAAAAAAACAAAACTAGTAATGGGAATTGGTGAAAAAGAGCAGTTCTTCTATACATATGTTAAACTCATTCAGTGTAATGTACATAGTACTATTTATATACCATATATATATATATATATATATATATATATATATATATATCTTAGGTGTTGCTGGTCTGAATACTGGGCGGTGACTGAGTGTCGGCTTGGCGAGTAGCTGGTGGTTGGTCACCTAGTAGCTGCAGTGTGCGTGAAACCCCCGTGTGTTGACGATTAATTAATGGGTTGTGCTTAATTAATTAATTAATATATATATATTGTTAAATAACGCCCCATATTTGGCTTGTATCTGTTTCTTACACAATTTCTCCAGTTTCCGGAATTCCTTCCTCGTCTCTTCATTAAAACTATAAAGCTTATCAGCAATATTGCTAGTCGACATATTCGAATGTACCACATTCATCATCAGGACAATAATGAGAATAATAGTAGTACTGTTATTTCATAGGACTGGGATCTTTCAGCCGTGGTGGGCGGTCTTCGTCAGAGCAGTTGGATTTTTGACTCTGACGAGGACCGCTTGTTACGGTTGAAAGATCTTAAGTCTTGTTTTCCCATTTCATATTGTAGTGTGATCATTGATTGTTATTTCACATGTTTATGAGAAACCTTTATATATATATATAAATTATAATATATAATAATATATATATATATATATATAAAATATAAATCAACATTCAAAACCAGAAAAAAGACTAAGATCTTTCAACCGTAACAAGCGGTGACCATCGGAGTCAAATCACAACTGAAGTTGTGAAACTGATGTTTGAAAGTTATATTTATAACATATTTTTTTTTATTTATATTCAGAAAAATATCAATAAATAAACACGTAATGCGATCAATGAAGTATAACGACAATGGAAAAAGGGAATCAATAAATATAAACGCTCTGAGGCCTTTGAATTTATGTTATCAGAATACTTTTATGTTAGCTTCTCAGTTTTAACTTTGTATGCTCTCTGATGACATAAATTGAAGAGCCTCAGAGCATTTATTTCTATTGTTTTCCTTTTCCCATTGAATTTTAAACTTCATATTTTATTTATATATACATATTATATAAGAGAATCCTCAGTCAGGTCTTTGAATCTGACAAAGACCACTTTATACGGTTGAATGATCTTAGTCTTTTTTTGCCATTTTATATTGTGATTTGATCAATCATATATATCTATAAAAATATTCATATATATATATATAAATATAAATTTATATATTTATTTATATATATTTTTTTATAAATATGATATATGATATATATTTATTATGTAATAATATAATATTTATCGTTATAAATATATAATAATATACATCTATAAAGATATATCAAAGAGACATATTTTTAAACAAGAGAAGAGAACTATGAAACATTTAGAAAAATTTATCTTAATACGATTAGAAAGATAAATACCAGATCAGAAGTTATATTTTATCGAAAGTTATAGAAGTTTTCAATCATTAAAGGAGGCGATATTTTGGTTTATAGCTTCATTTAGATATATGTGATTTCATTTAGTACATATATAAAAGTTATATGATAGTAATATACTTGTTAATCGGAAATACGATCTAAACTAGACGTAAACAATTTCAAAATCGAACAAGAAAAGAGTAAAGAAACACACTAATAAACTCAAATTTTTTTCAACAATCCGTCTTCAGGAGAAAAGAGAAAGGGATACCAAGTACCCAAGTACGTTGTAGACGCAACGGCATGTAACTTGTTACTTGGGTTACTTGCCGTTGTGTCTACAATGTGCTTGGTCTCCCTCTATCTTCTCTAATGAGGACTGATTGCCCAAAAATTTGAGTTTGTAAGTGTGTTTTTTTAATCTCTGTATTACTCTTCTTGGATTTTGAACTCGTATTGTGTTCAGTTCGGATCGTCTTTCCAATTTTATAAACATATATATGTGTGAGTAACAATATCAAGAATTTATTCTTTAAACATTTTTGTTATGAAAAATTATTTCAGTTGTTGAATTGCAGTATTAAATATATTCTAACTTATTGTATTACATATTTAATTATGTTGTTTTTATGCTATATGGAATCGTATTGAGTAATCGGTTAGCCCAATGGTATAAATAAAACACTATCAAAGCTATGACAAATTGTAATAAGTTTAAAACCATTCAGTTACTAAAAGAACGAGCTTTCCGACAATCCCTTTGACAGTATTAGTCACACCAAAGTAAACAAAGCGATATTGAAAATTCAAAGTCTTGTTAAAGCAATATGGTTAGATATTGATAAATTTCATATAGTAGAGAGTTCTATTTATATATATATAAAAGTTTAAAGTCAAAAATAGTTAATATCAAAGCATTAACATATCCACCGATTAAATTCACAATGAATTCAAGAGATGGACTTTCTGAATATTCTGAAAGTAAACAAGCCTAAAGCAATATTGGCAAACTGGACGAGGGAGGGTCACTTTTCAATGTGATACCATCAATCTCTGTCTGATACCCTAATTCAGTCTATTGAAAATATGGAAAAATTAATAAAAAACCACCCAGGGAAGAAAATCGATTATACATTTAAATAATAACCTTGGCAATTGCCTTGGGTTCCCAAGGTACATATGCAGATATCTAAAGGTGTCAAAAAGGGGGATAGGGTATTCAAAAAGAATCCAATATTTGATCCAGGCTGCCATGCTTTTAGTTATAAATCTAACGACAACTAGCAAACAATAACACAAATAGGATATTTGTAACGGAAAAGTAACTTTGTTAGTATGCAACAAATTAATTATACTTAAAAATTGAACACGTTTACACGATTGCAGATAATAGTAGGCTAAAAAAAATTAACTAAGCAACACAAAAATAAAATTATTGACTAATACTATTGTGGTAGACTACGTTTAAATTAGCTGTATCATTTATTTTTTATGTATTATAACCTTGAGAATGTCAATAAATATTGATGAAAGGTCGGAGTTGGTTCGCGACCAACTCACGATGACAAATCGTCTACAACAGGGGTTCTCAATGAGAGTGAATTCACCCCTAGGGATGAAGTTTTGGTTTTCAGGGAGTGAATTGTGACCATAGTAAGTTGACAAAAGTAAGAAAAACTATTATAGGTTTTGACGGCCTAATTATAAGTTAAAAAAGACTTAAAAATATTATTTTGATTAAATTTATATTTTATATATCAATCATGTTTTTAATTAGCATTTAATTTATACAATTTTATTAAAACAGGGCCCAAGTAAAGATGTAAGTATATATATCGAAGTGAGTTCTGCAGTGACTTTCTGTGTTCTTTCCTATGTGTTAAAGTTTATAAATATTGATAAAAGTATCGTCCGTGGAATAGAAACAAAACTAAAGTTTATCGGGACTCGGTCAGTTCTTCAGGTTCAAATTAAACTCTCATTGCCGACGTTTCGGTCTTTATTTAAAATCTTCCTCATAGGCAGAACTATAAATTTTGAAACAGAAAAACTAAGTATTACATTACAAATTATTTTACAAAGAAAAATAGTATGTGGATTTTTCTTTGTAAAAAAATTATGTAATGTAAAATTTAGTTTTTCGGTTTCAAAATTTTTAAATAAAGACCGAAACGTTGGCAATGAGAGTTTAATTTGAACCTGAAGAACTGACCGAGTCCCGATAAACTTTAGTTCTGTTGAAGTTTATATATATATATATATATATATATATTGTGTTAAACCGAATTGCCTCAAACATACCTTTCTTTTGAGCAGTTTTTCATATTTTCTTGATAATTTCAAATCATCTTGATTCACTGATTATATATATATATATATATATATATATATATAGTCCTGGTCTGCCTGCGGAGCGACATGTTTCTATCCTCCTGATGACAATGCCATAGAAATATAGTAGTGAGTTTCTTTGTTTTCTTTTCTTTGTGTTCTTGATGTTAATGTAATATATATATATATATATATATATATATATATATATACGTTATATATATATATATATATATATATATATATACGTATATATATATATATATATATATATATTATATATATGCGTATGTGTAATTAAATGAAACGGTCCAACGTACTTTTAAATAAAAACCCAATAAAAAGAAGATAACACACAGATAGACACAGGAATAACTCACTTCTATATTTCGACCATCGTCGTCATCAGGAGGCGGTGAGCCCCGCAGGAAAGCAGAGCAATGACTGAGTCGATGGTCGAAATATAGAAGTGAGTTATTCCTGCATCTATCTGTGTGCTATCTTCTTTTTAATTCATTTTTATTTATATATATATAAAAAGATTTCACATAAACACGTGAAATAACAATCAATGATCAAATCACAATATGAAATGGGAAAACAAGACTAAGATCTATCAATCTTTGTGGTTTGATCATTGATATACTGGTATATGTATATATTGTAGAGTCGCCGCTCTACTTTCCTGCGGTATATTACCCCTTTACTCGTATTGTACACTAAAACATGTTATTTCAATAAATATATAAGTAGAAAATGACTTTTCTAACTAACTAACCTCATGTATATTTAATATATTCTTGTTGAGTCAAAAGAGAGAAAGGTTTTGCCAGCATCAAATGGAATCCCCCACCCCACCCACATCCCCTCACTATGTTTATGCACCAGTGCAAGTGAGTGCGACTAGAACCACTCTGTTCTACTTATAAACAAACGCAAGTCCGGCACAAAAGGAAATATCCAGGCATAAATCACAAGTGCAGTAACGTGTTGCCTGAAATATGAATTCTTCCCCCCCCCCCCATACAACACCCCCTCCTCACTCTCTACTACCTTAGCATGAATATTCTATTATGCTTCCAGCTTTTCTTCACCCCCCCCCCCCCTTTAGTAATTTAATTGTGTTTATTTAATTTCACATTAGCTATTTACATTATCATTTTGTTTGTATATTTTGAAATTCAATCTAAGTCAAAAATTACTGTAAAAAGAAGACTATTTGACAGTAAAGACGTTTTTAAGGAATCAAATACTGTGTTAACTATATATATATATATATATATATATATATATATATATATTGTTACTTGCCGTTGCGCCTACAACGTGCTTGGTCTCCCATTCTCTTTTCTCCTGAAGACGGATTACCCGAAAATTTGAGTCTGTAAGTGTGTTTCCCTACTTTGTGTGTTGCTCTTTGTTAATCTCGAACTCGTATATATATATATATATATATATATATATATATATATATTCAAACCACAATATGAAATAGGAAAACAAGACTAAGATCTTTCAACCGTAACACGTGGTCTTCGTCAGACTCAAAAACCCAACTGGGTTTGTGTCAGTTGGGTTTTGGCTCTGACGAGGACCGCTTGTTACAGTTGAAAGATCTTAGTCTTGTTTTCCCATTTCATGTTGTGGTTTGATCATTGATTATTACTTCACGTGTTTATGTAAAATCTTTTTATATATTTATTACTAATCTGATGTATATTCCTAATATATGTGAACAGAAAGCAAGTCATAGTAATTAATACTGAGAAAGCAATTGCTTATTCATTGGTACTTTGTTATTGTCTACAGGCATCATGACGTCATAAGTGACTCAGGTATGACGTCATTTCCCTTAAGTAGAATTATCAGTATCAAACTAATTTTTCGAACTGGCACAACCACTTTAATTACATTAAATTTAATATTAGTACAAACAAATAGACAGTAGGCTGGATGTATAAAACATGTACTGTTGCAAAAGATATTTCCAAGGTAAGATTCATCTTTTAAAATAATTTCAAAGCCATAAAATATAATAAAAATATCTTTATGTCAATGTATAAATCCATAATAGTAACACAAAATGTGTCAAATGTAGTAAAACCTTTCTATTACTCTGTATGTAAAAATGTAAAATGTAAAAAATAACCAAAATTATAGTAATAATGGTGCTAATTGTATAAAAAACATGTAGACCTGAAGATGGCATAATATATGTCGAAACGTCCGCGAAAGGATTAGTTTCAATCATAACACCTCAAAACTCAAAAACAAAAAGAAATATTCAAATTGATATTTATTTTGATAATCATCATATACGATATATGTAAGTTATACTATTTAGTTCTATATTATATGATAGTAGTATACTTTTTAATTGGAAAGACGATCTAAACTAGACATAAAGAAGTTCAAAATCGAAGAAGAAACACACAGGGTAAAGAAACGCACTTACTAACTCAAATTTTCAATTAATATAATTTCCGTTATTAATGATTTTTTTTATTGAGGTTAAGGACATAAGTTAAGTATTTATTATTATTATTTTAAACTTCCGACATACCTCGTAACTTGTAGATCCAATTGTCCAAGCTGTTATGAATAGACTGTATCATCGAATCGTAAAGATGAAGTCCCATTCGATGATTTAAATTATTCGAAACCGGTTGGACGACTCCATCAACAAGATACGATGTATGATGAAAGTTTACTTGAACGGTTGGGTCTCTAACCGTCGCTTCACAAATGCGCCTGGTGTCCCTACCTCAACTCTCCTGATACAGTTCAATCGAAATTTGAGACAGTAAGTGTGTTTGTTTCTTTGTTCTGTGTTTGTGATTTACCGTGAAAGGAAGTTTACTTCCATCATACAAATTTACATAATTGAATGTATTTATTATGTACTGTTTGCCCTCCTTGGTTTAATATGGAAGACTAAAAATGACAATTATATTCATTTCATAGTTTTTTTTTTGTTTAAAACACATATAAGAGTTCTCTTACCTTGTTAATTATAGGAGCTAAATTTTAAATAAACTGAAATTTCTTTTTAAATCGAAACTATAAAATAAAAGCGAACATAATTCATATTTCTATTAATTCACGATTATATGGTTAAATGACAGGAGAGTCTGTTGCATCATGCTCCCCCTAAAGGGCCACACATATGCCCTCTGGCACAACCAGTGTAGTGAACATCCTGCAGCAAGCCCAACTGCCTTGATTTATATGGAATAGCCAAAAGGATAGAAATCAAAGTAAATTATATGCGTGAATTCAGTGAGAATAATTTTCAACAATTACTACTATTAATTTATAGTTCTTACATTCTCCAGTAGAATAAAATGCAAAGGAATAGCAAACTATCATATCACAAACGGTATACAGAACAGAGAGATGAATGTTTATATGTAAGCAAATAGCAGACTCCTATGCTACACATTTCTTTTTAAAGACTGTAATGGCTAAGATCAATATTTCTGAGGGTTTTTTTTATTTTAATTGCTTAAACCGATCACCTAGCGGGTGACAGAGTCAGCCGTTTGATCTGTGATCTTACAGATTCTACACTGGGAGTCCTAAATTTTGCCCTATCTCAAGTTCATTTCGAGTAGGGATCTTTAAGAGTACCTGACATCGTATAGGCTCGGGACCGACGGTTTAACGTCCTTCTCCGAGGGACGACGTAATCAGATCAAACGTGATCAGATCACCTCACGCGTGAATAAATTGAGGGCCAGATGGGGATCGAGCCCCAGACTACCAGACCAGAGGCGAGTACGTTAACCATTGAACTTCGCCCCTTTTCGAACACTTAGTGTTCTTCTGCAGGTTTACATCTGCACCGTTGAGGCTGTTATCGCAACACGGACCCAGATAAACCTGAAGATGAAGATTCTTCTTCATTAGTTTTGACATAAAGCTCTTTTGTGTAGAGACGTAATTTTTGAAATTCTTGTATCATAACAATAATAAGCGTGGTCATTGGAAAACAAAGAATACACTATGTTTGGAGTATTGGAAAAGAAAAGTAGTCAGAGATATTCACCGCAGAAGTGGGTATTGTCACTGACTTTTGACTAACAAGACTTTTGTAGGCGATAAAACACTCTCAATGGAGAATCAACCATCAAAGTAGCTCACTTATCACTAAAATGGGTGACAAATAATAAATGAACCACAATTTCCTCCGCTAGAATACAACTATAAAGTGAAAGGTACTGTATAAGACCAAAAAATGTCAATGAATTCGTGGTAAACATTGTTGAAATCACTATTCTCTGTATAAATAAAACAAAGGCTTTGCCTGTAAATTGCTTAGAACTGACTCATTTCAAGTTATCTTTATGTTTTATACATTAGAGAAACTGAATCCAATCATAGAATAGTTTCTGTCTGTTTGTCCAAAAATTTTGTCCTCAGCTAACATAAGTCATATCAGGCTGAATATTTGACAGTAGGTTAGCATATGTCTAAGTTAAAAGCTAAGATTTGAATGGATTGGAAATTCAACGTAAAAGTTATGGACTTTTAAGCTGTGTTTGGATAACTAAACAGGTGTATCAACTAACAATACTTGCTATATCAATTAGTGTATCAACTAGGTACTTACTATAGTATCAAGGCACCTAAAAATACTTGTATATTTATAAAATAAAACTACTAATAGACAGAAATTTTATTAAGGGTGGATTCGCTTTCTCTAATGTATAACTTAAAATGAGTCAATTACGGTTTGTCGGTTTTTAAAAACCGATTTTAAAAACCTTTTTTTTTTGAGAAAATTATTAAGTTCAAAAACCGGTTTTTTAGTAGAAAATATCGGTTTTCAATGTATGAATAACACTTAAAAAAAATTGAAAATGACAAATGTAGTCAAATGTACCAGATTGATGAAAACACTCTTGCAAGCGGTTTGGTTCTTGGAATCATATCGGTCGGATTTAATAATATGGTTATTATAAAAATATGAAAATATATTGTTTTTATTTATTCGAACCCTTTGCTGAATATCTCGTTTCACTATTATAAAAACATTTACATCCTTATATGTGAAAATTATTCATAAACAACGAACAATTGTTTTTAAAGTTATTTAATCCTGGTCAACTATTATTTCTTTGTTCTACTAAATTGCATAAAAAAAAATTTACTATGAATAAAATTGAACAGTAAATAATTTCATTCAAAACCTACTTTCAATCAATCTAAATTTTCTGTTAAAATGTTTTGTCCGAATTTCAGAATATTGGAGCAAAAAATTTTTTTTATAAAATTTCGAAACCGGTTAAAACCGATTTTCTGAAAATTACTATTCGAAAACCGTTTTTCTAAAATGTCAGTTTTTGTATAAACCCAAGATTCAATTCACTTCTAAGCAATGTGCAGACAAAACCTCTATAGATACAGAGGTATCAGTTGGGTTTTTGACTCTGACAAAAACCGCTTGTTACCGTTGAAAGATCTTAGTCTTTTTTTCCCCATTTCATATGGTGGTTTGATCGTACAGGTATTTATAGGTGCCTCATACTGTAGCAAGTAGATATAATTAGTTGATTTGTCATAATTTTCTCGCATTAAACAGTAAGTCCTACCTACCCGCGTACTAAATAAGAAGTATGCCTAGAATAAAAGCAAATTTGAACTCAGTATATATAGTAGCAAAACATAAATTAAACTCTTGATGTAACGACAGTTATGTACTGTATTCATAATTCAAAATGGGTTTTCTGACGATTTCATCCAAAGAATTAACTACTCCTCATTATAAGCCAATGTTTCACCGATAATTGTTTGGCATTTCCAAGAATAAAAACAATTTATTAAAAACTCAAAACAAATATATCCATAGAATATCAACCAGTAGAAAACAGAAAACACAATAAGCAACAAACAACATACAAAGTAAAGGAAAGCCAAAAAATATAGAGTGTTATTTTTTGTTTAATAGAACAAATGTTGGCTTGAAAATACCGAAAAATTTTCGCCGAAAAGTCGGGCTTATAATTCATTGGACAAAATCCTCAAAAAGTCAGTTTGAATTTTAATAATCAGTGATGGAGAAGCTATATCAATGTACCTAATGATGATATTTTCTACTATTCTATAGTTTTCAATAATAATTTGGAATAGCATGAATTATATGCGTTTTTTTGTAAAATACCCGTCAAGACAGGTACTTCTGCTAGTTTCTGAGTAAAAACTAGAGTTTCGTGCAGTAAGATAGGAGTAAGCGGTATTTGAAAGGCAGGCTGGTATTTCATCGCAGGATCGCTTGTTATTCTTCAGCTTAATGAACCATTAATATTTGCAACATTTCGATTGGATTTCATTTTAATTAAAATCCGATACTCTAATCTCTTTCATATAATAAAACATAAGTTTTTCACCACAAGGCCTTTAATTGCTTCGTTTGTTAAGCATCAGCCTTTACAAGAACTACTGGACTGATTCCAAGAAACTTGTTAAAGAGGCCGAAAACGATTTAAGTTTAATTTTAGCTTTCATTAAAATCCCCAAATATAGAGATTATTTACTGATTTCATTAACGCTTCCTTTGCCCTTCTTTAGGATCATTATATTACTAAGTTAGCGGTAATGCTCACTAAACGCGAAGGGAAGCGAATCGTAGCAGCCAGATATCAGGGAGACACATGACTGAGCAGCTTTCAGCCACAAACCTGTATTTTCGTTTATTGAAATAAATTATATTTATTTTCCTTCATCATAGTTATCACTTTAAAATTTTCAGTAAATTTGATTAACTTAAAGACAAGATAATGTTTTATTTGTTTCAACTGAATTCTACTGGTGAGCCTGAGAAAGTTAATTTACAGTAGAGGCCAGGGTAGCCCAGTGGCTTATATGCTCGTCTCTGGACTGGTTCAACACCTACTCTAATCTTTGAGTTATTCACGACGAAGGTGGAAAAATTTAAGCACTTGTTTCTAGGACAGAGTGTTAAACTGTCAGTCCCAACCCTGTAGAACAGAGTTTTGCGAACTTTTTTCTACTAGGAACCCTTTTTGGTTCAGTAACTTTCCCAGGAACCCCACATTCTAATGATTTGATACATAATAATATAAATAATTTCATATCTTATTATAAATAGTATGTATGTTTAAAAACAATTAAACATTAATATTACTGCAATGTGTATTTTTCGAAGAAAAATTGAAAACTAAAAGATTTAAATTTTCATATCTTCCACAAGTACATTACATATGAAACTGAATTATTAGCAACTTTAATACAAAGTTTATTTTTGGTTTTATAGTTGAAAGTTTGATTCTCAAGTCAGACCGAGCATTAAGTCTACTTTGGTATTTAGTTTTTATGACAGTATAAAACGAAAAACCGGTTTTACATAAGTAGGTAGTGGGAAGTGGGAACAATGTGTGGAACTGCTATTTTTACAATAGAAGAAAATTTGGGAACCAGATAGCTCCAAAAACTGACTAGTGATTCATCCTAAATATGAATGAAATTATGGCCACTTCTACTTAAGTAGGAGTTTCCTGATTGACAAGAGACACAGAATAAATTCATACCCACTAAAGAAAAAAAAATTAGAAAACTTTTTTTTCTAAATGTTATTCACGGAACCCCAGACAGTCCGTTAAGGAACCCCTGGGTTCCGCGGAAGCCACTTTGGGAACCTCTGCCGTAGAAGATCCCTACTCTAAATAAACTTAAGTTACGCAGAATTTAGAACTCGCAAAATAGAATATCCATTGTGTGGATTAGAAAGAGCTAATATTCGCCTATAGCTGCCCTCTCGTGAGGCGGCCACTACAACCTAACTTAACTTGTATCTAAGGATTTCTAAATCCGGTAAATCATAAATTTGCATAAATTACTGCAAACATAATGGCCATCTGCGATGAATGGGCATTATCACTGATGTTTTGTGCAGATTCTGCAAGGTAGAGGAAGAAACACCGTTGCACCTACTGTCTGATTGTTCAGCTCCTGTGATACAAAGAGTCAGGTGCTTCGGGACACTTAACAAAACTATAGAAGAACTTTCACCGTTGAACCCAGCAAAAGTGCTGAGCTTCTTGCAGGCGTGAAGCTAACTGGGGTTCTATACCGTCTTTTTCCGAAAATAACGCATCCCCCGAAAATAAATCCTAGCGTGATTGTCGGGCCTTTTTGAAAAAATAAGCCCTCTCTAGAAAATAAGCCCTAGTTAAAATAATGAGAAATATATAATTCATTAAAAAACGCTATTAAATTTACCAGGTATTTCTAGCTACCCTAATATCTCAGAGAAGTGTTTATGAACTAACTATTCTGAGAAATTCCTTGTTTACCTCTACAATCTGTTTCAAGCAGTGCACAGGCACATGTTAAAATTATTTCCTAAAATTTATAAAGTAATATTTATCTTAAAAATACAATAAGGCAGCAGTCTGCATAGAGTGACTGTGCAGATACAACGTTTGTGCATTTCAGTCTTGTAAGTCTGATTATTGCCTATTACTTGTTATATTTGAAGCCCTACCCCGAAAATAAGCTCTAGCACGCATTTTGGACCTATAAAGAAAGTAAAACAGTGACTTATTTTTTGAAAAAGACGGTTGTACAGAAGGGAGAACAGTACAATTGTTCTTAGGACTCAGCACTATAATCACCTCAATGAAATAAATTAATAAATAACAGTAAAACCTTTCAACGTGTATTTAAAATGAACTCTGGGATCTAGATACCGAGTAATATTGATTTCAATAGTCTAAAAATATTAAAAATGTAATAAATCTCTACCTGGAAATAACTAAGCAGGTCAATAAATCAATATCAACCACAGAAAAAGTTAAGAGTTCATGTTTAGATCTTTAACGGTAATACTTTACTAAAATATTAACAACTGGAAACTGTGTTTAGTATTTGAGAGGAAGTTTAAACCAAACTCTTAAACTTTGAATAAGGATATTATGAAAGATTTTAGAGATAAGTTCTCAGCCAAAACAACAATATTCATCCTTTATAACCACGAAGAAGTCATCAATACACCATCTACAGTGAATAATTTTGTTTTTAGACCTAAATATGAAGTTTTTCTAGATTTCGTAAAAAAATTCAGATAACTTTAGATAAATTGGATCTTTTATTCTTAGTTAAAAGTTTTCCTAATAATATTTTTTACTAAGTTTGATATAATTTTGTCTAAGAGATGCGTTCCATATTCCTTATAATCCTTTTTGGTATTGTTTTCGTTTTCTTATTACTTTTTCAATAATAAGTAGGTATATATTCAAGATTTCTCTTTCAAAAGATATACTACTAATTTTATGGCATTCTCTTATCTTATTTATTGAATTGACAAAGCTTGTAAAAACATTTGTATTAAGTAAACTAACTTTATTATTTTTCCGATTTGATATGTGCGAAGGTCCCTTATTGATTTTTCTATTTTATGGACTTTAAATTAATGCTTTATTAGTGAACTATTTGTATTCACGTTTTAATCAATTTTAGAGTTAGTTTCATAATGTACTTCTGCATTGACGTCTGTTGCACTAATACAAGGATTGGTTTTCAGTCTTCCTAGCCCCATTTACTCCTACGCCATTCCCTCCCCCTCTTATTTCCAAAGTATTATATACACTTTAACAACTTTTAGAATATTACAAATTAAATGCTAATTATTGATGAATATATAAAATAGTAATCCAACCAAAACAGTATGTTTTAATTTATAATTAAAAACCTATAATAGTTTTTATCACTCTGTAAACTTACTGATGTCACAATTCACCCCCTGAAAGCCCAAAATTTAGCACTGGGGGTGAATTTCACCCCCATTGAGAAACCCTGCACTAATAGTCTCTGTATACCCACGTATTAAAATCATTTGAGGTTATAATATGCAGTTCAATGGAAGTAAATTCCTTTTAAATATTACAATTTGATCACAAACGAAGATGACTAAAAAAAAAAAAAAAATGACAACTACTCCAATTGATTTAAAATGAAATGCATTCTAAGTAATATAAAGTAAAATCGAGAACTTATTTTGACATGGCATAGGTTCAGGGTTAAAGGGTTAACATCCTCTCCAAGGAACGATATACTCAGTTCACTTATTTTTCAAAACAAGCGTGAAAAAAATCGAGTGACGCCGAGGATATCCAACCCTGGATTTACCAGTCCAGAGGCGACCACGTAAGCTACTGGGTTACCCAGAGGAAGGAAGGAGGGAGTCAGTGTGATGGTATGGGTATTGACACCATTTGATGAATTAATTTTACATTATACTCTGACGAAACACTTAGATGTGGACACCTGAACAGTTTTTGAACAATTTTATTCCTATTAAGTTCATTTTACTGCCCATTATACATTTTCAACATTATTTTTTTCCCCCTAAACAACTAATTTTTGAAAATTATAATTTTACAGTACTGTAGAACTTCGTAATTCCCATTATGGCAGTCATTTCAAAGAATTTTATTGAAATGCCACAGGCATATATGGCCTGCCTCCGTTTCAAGTTAATAAATTAATGCTAAAACATCATTATTTTTGCATATTTTTTTGTTCTAGTAATATTATTCATATAAGTGTTATTATTTCGATGTATTCATGTTACGTCCTAATTCATATTAGGACGTAATATCACAGAAGAATATTACGTTCCATCTAGTAATATTCATATTACTTTTCGAATTTCATCTTTTCTGTTAAAAAAATAAACTCAAGAACAGGCACTTTGGGGACGGACCGTATCATTTATCTTACAGTTGTTTTGTAGGCAATCAGCAGAGAAGAGACTGCTTTTCACAGAGCGGCACCCTGAAAGGTAGCTTTGAGTAGACTCAAATTAGGACTTCTGATGTAGTGGAATATTGATTGTTTGGTGTCACAAAGGGTCAATATTCAGTCTATATATGTCCTCTCGTGAGAATATCTTTGTAACCTAGCCTAATAAGCTCGTCTTGTTCAATCATGTGAGGAGCAGATACAATGAGGCACAGATTTCAGAATGTCTTATTTATAGGGACCAGGTTAGCTCAATAGTTAACCTGAGGGGTTCAATCCCCACATAGCCCTCGATTTATTTATTCATGTGGGAGGTGAATAAATCTGAGCACGTAGTCCCTCAGAGAGGGCGTTAAACGTCGGTTCCGAGACTGTACAATGCCAGGTACACGTTAATGATCAAAATACACTTGAGTTAAGCAAAGTCTTGAACTCTTAATGTGGAATAAACAGGCAATGTGGCTCATTCATTACTAAATTTGGTGCCAAATAATAAATGAGCCACAATTCTCACCCCTAAAACAGTATTAAAGATAAGAATATGAACAAATCGAATACTAAATACACCAATTCTGACGACCGGCTTAATATAAGTATTTATTATAAAGGCGTCTCTACAACAAACTTAATAATCAGAATGAATTTACAGCAAAAACCTCTCCTCTAGAAAACCAATGTAGTATATCGTTATAATTGTAATATAGGAAGTGTGAGTTTCTCAAGTCATCCGACAGTGGCTCTTCTACTTTATCATGGGAGGTTGGCCATTGACCTCGCGGCCGGCGCTCCAAAAGATCATTCCCAAAACATACATGGCCTTAAACTGAGCAGAGAAGAATTAAACGACAATATTGAAATATTATACCTGGAAAAAGACTATAGCAGGCTGCAAATTTAAAAACCCTGTGTATAAGAGAACATAAATACAACTTCAACAACCAGACAAGGATTTCATAAGAATTTTAAAGCTATATGCAGGAAACCAACAAAACAATAGGCCTGAATAAGTGAGAGACTCATAGTGTTTTAGTAAATTTAAATAACCATAGGAATCCTACTGTAAAACCTGAAATTTTGGAACCTTCCACGACCAGTGTAACTTCCCGGGTTATTATTTCATTATTATGTCCATGTATTAGTTCGTTAGTATTTAGAGTCCTTATAATATATATATTGCTAGTTTTTCTTATTTACTGAAGATGGTACTAAGGATTGACCATGAGGATAGTTGACAGAAACGTCGGAACATTCATTCTGTAGTATATATTAGAATTGTAACTTGCTTACTAACCTGTTTTAGTGTTATGGACAACTGTACTAAATCTTTCGGTGAAATGATGCACTTATTACCTGAAAGGTTAAAAACCATGTTTAGAAATTTGGAAAAATAGAACAAAAAAAGAACAAAAATGAAAATCAGAAAACAAACAAATTCAATGCATGTTTTTATTTATGATATGATAACTGTCGACTAATGCAGTGGGTAATTAAAAATAATTGCGCCTAATTATAAATAGATACTCAACTGTCTATCCAATAAACAATTATAATAATTATTCAATTATCGATAAACAAAATGGGCAGAGCAAACATCGCAGCATCTATTTTATTAAATATTTAGTTAGATGCCTTTTTTTATTTTTTTTTTTTTACATTACAAAAACATGACTCAGTTTTGTCCTAAGGATTGTTATTTCATTTTATATCCTTGTTTAAATAAATAATGAAATCAGACATGGTGGCATAAAGAAATATATGCTTACAAAATAACAACTGTATGTGAACGCAGTGTCATATTTTAAATTTAGATATGAATTATTCATGAGTGTTTTTTACCTTATTCACAGGCACATAAAGGTAGAAATGAATGTATTAAGAACTACGGAGACCTAAAGGGAAGCACATTTGTAGAAATAACATGTTTTGCTAACTATGCTGAGTCAGGTTCCTCCAAAAAAAATAAATAAATAAAATAATCCATTCGTATTCGGTATTTATTTATTTTTATAGCCGAATATATTAAATTCAAGAAAAAAACTTTGATACAATTATTTTGATAAAATAACATTGTCAAAATCATTATTCATCTGATATTTATTGAATATTGTAGCTTATTGGAAAAATCTATACAGGAAGGTAGTTTTATTTTAAAAACCATAATAACGCGTTTCGAACTCGTTATGTTCTCCTTCAAATGTATCTACATATAGTTAGAAGAGAGAAACAGCTATGGGTAAGTCTACACAGGAAGATAGTTTTATTTTAAAAACCATAAAAACGCGTTTCGAACTTGTTATGTTCTTCTTCAAATGTACCAACATATAGTATATATGTAGTTCTACTACATATAGTACTACTAGTTCTACTACATATAGTTCCTGTTGTGACTTCTCACTATATGTAGATAAAAAACCAAATAGAATACAACCTGTGTTTTAAACGGGTTTCGAACGCTTTGTGTTCATCCTCAGGTTATATCTTCTAACTAATGTAGATGCAATATTAAAATAAACACTAAGTGTTTGAAACGAATTCTTGTTTAAAATATTTTACATGGAGGCTTGGTTTTGCTTTAAATAACTCTAATCATGATATATATATATATACTCGTATATATATATAAACAGGATTTCACATAAACACGTGAAATAACAATCAATGATCAAACCACAAAATTAAATGAGGAAAAAAAAGGCAAAGATCTTTGAACCGTAACAATCGGTTTCGTCAGAGTCAAAAACCCAACTGATTGTGGTTTGATCATTGATGTATGTATAAATTGATAAAGTATTGACTGTGAAGTAGAAAGAATATAAAAGTTTATCAGGACTCGGTCAGTTTTCAGATTCAAATTAAACTCCCATTACCAATGTTTTGGTTTTTATTTTAAACTCTTTTCGTGTTTATTTAAATAATTTTAGCTTATATCAGATATAAGCATGGACCAGTAAATTAGTGTTTCTTCTAAATCAAGCCTTGAATATGCGAAACAACTATTGGCGAAACGTCGGCTGATGATCAGGAGTTGTATGTTTTATGACCAAAATCCTCAATAACCCTTTATGTAAATTTGAAATATCAGTGGTCGAGAAACTATATCAATATATATATATATATATATACTATAGTATAAATATTAAATTTGTAATGATATATAATAATGTTGGTGTATTAATGATCACTAATAAAAGCGCGTACTGTTGGTGTTGACATCAAGCAGTTTTCACGCCTCACGGGCTGTTTTCTCTAATTGAGATATATCACCTTGCCTCCCATTTCCCTGTAATTGCATCATTGACCTGAAAATGCCTGAAAAGTGTTCCAGTCACTGGTATAATTAGATGACAGTGTAAATTGTTTATTCAATTTCGCTGTAAGACTTTTTCAGGTTAATTTAAAATAATTCGAGTTTAACTTGAAGTTTAATACAAAATAGTCCAAGTTTAATTTAAAGTAAGTACCGTTAATCCCTATTATTCAAGCTTATTGCTAGTCCAGACATAATATAAAATAATATAATTTAATGAGAAACTTTGTATAAATTCCTCCCTTCACTGTTGTAATAACAATGGCTTACTTACTTTGACTTCCATATTTTTATTTTTCCTTGGCGATTTTAAGAGACACTTTATTGCAGATACATACATGTTAATTTTTCAAATAACATCAGTATGCATTGCATTAAACATTTTTTTAATAAAAATGTTTTAATATTAAACATTAAAGTTAGTCTTTTTTTTATTTCGTTTAGTATTTTTTAATGTTGAGCTTAAAAATAACTACAATATATAGAGATGAAATATAAATATATATATATATATATATATATAATAAATTCAAAACGAAGGAAACACACATAAAGACACAGACATAACTCACATCGATATTTCGACCATCGTCGTCATCAGGAGGTGTGAAGAGCGAAGAGTCCCGCAGGAAGGCAAGGCGGCGACTTGCCGAAATATCGATGTGAGTTATGTCTGTGTCTTTATGTGTGTTTCCTTCGTTTTGAATTTATTTTATTTAAAAAAGTCCGCTGGACCGTTTCTTTTAATTTATATATATATATATATATTATATATATATATATATATATATATATATATATATTAATAATATATATATAATATAGCATTATTGTATATGTGTAATATATTATATATAATTTATATAAATTATATTTAGCCCTTTGCACAACTTTTTCAGATTAATTTTAACATAATTTAAGTTTAATAAAAACGTCAGTTTTGTATATATGTATTTTCAAGTTGACAATCATTTTAAATATAAATTTGAACAATATTAAAATTAACTTTGATACTTTTAATTTAAGCTTGAATTATTATAAATTACACTTCGATTATTGTAAATTAAAGTTGCATTAGTTTAAATTAAACTTGAATTATTTTAAATTGAACTTAGTTTATTTTAAATTAACCAGAATATATTATATTAGTGATTCATTAATACATGAAAAAGAAAAATCATTTTTAATGGGAAATTAATTGTGGTTAATTATTATTTTAATTGAATGTTAATGAAATCTTGTTACATTTAATTTAAATGCATGACATGGTTTGTCTAATTATAAATGTAGTGTAATTAAATTAGGACCTTAATAATTAGGAAACTGAAAACTGAATGAGCTAATTGGATGAATGAGTTGCTAATTGAATAGCAGCAATGCTGGTTATTAATAAGAACCAGTCATTAATAATGCTTCTTTGAGTTGAGTTATTGATAATAAAGACGTTTTGAATGAATGTTGTTATTTATTCAAGGTTCGTTATAGGTTATCTGGGTATTTCAATACAGAAAGAACTCTTTGATATTGTGAGTTCAATGATAGGTATTTTTATTTCAGAAGCTCCCTAAATGATTGATTCATGCGAGAGGTGAATAAATCTGAGCATGTCGTCCCTCGGAGAAGGACGTTAAGTCATCGGTCCCGAGCCTGTACGATGTCGGGTACTCTTTAAAGATCCCTACTCTAAATACATTTGAGTGAGGCAAAAATTTAGGACTCCCACTGTAGAATCAATCTTCATTCAGAAGATAATTGCTGAAGACAGCAGAAACATGTGTTCATTTAGCATGTCGATTAGTAACTTAGTATACTCTGTGGATACAGTAACAAGATCGCTATTCCGGAAACTCGAGAAACTTATTCAGCTAAATTTGGTCTAATTTTTAACAATGTATATACTCGTATATATATATATATATTATATATATATATATATAAAATCCTGAAAACTTCAATCAACCAGGTTAACTTGTTAGGTATCGAACCACGGACTTACAAGTTCTGAGGCAAGTACGCTAACCACTGAGTTAACCAAGCTGCCTCCTATTGGCACTAACAATATATATGTATTTAAAGCATTAGGTTTATATGAACGCTTGAATGAATTTCAAAACCATTATAAAAATGATCAATACAGTAAAAAAAAAGAGAAATTATTTGTTACTGTTTGTTTTCTCATATTTTCCAAAACTTCTTGCATGATGGAATTCCTTTGAAGAATTCCATTTATCAGAGAGAAAGTCCGAGTTATTGACATTGTGCTAAGTCAAGTGACTGTGAACATTGTTACGCTCTTGGATACACAGTTTTTGATATAAATCCTTTGATGGGTCTCCGTATTTCTTCTATCGAAGAGCAGACTGTTATACCGGTAAAATTACTTTAGCACTTTAAACATGAAATCGATATTACCAAAACAATAACCTAAGTCAGAGTTTTTCAAACTTTTTTCGACGAGCAACCCTTTTTGGTTCCAGTAACATTCTGGGAACCCCAGATTCTAATGATTTCATACAATCATAATATAAATATTTTCAGATGCCTTTTAAATAGTATGTTTGTTTAAAAACAATTACAAAAGTAATATTACTGCAATGTGTATTTTTCGAATAACAATTCAAAACTAAAAGATTTTAATTGTCATATTGTCCACAAATACATAACACATAAAACAGAATTACTAGCAATTTTAACACAGTGTTTGTTTTGTAATCATTTTTGGCTTTATAGTTGAGAGTTTGATTCTCAAGTTAGCCCCAGCGTTAAGTCTACTTCGGTTAAGTGGTACTTCGGTATTTGGTTTCTGTGGCAGTTTAAAGGGAAAATCCAGTTTCACATAAGTAGGTAGTGGGAAATGGCAGCATGTGTGAAGTGTTACTTTTGCAATGGCAGGAAATTTGAGAATCAGATATTATCAAAAAAAGACTAGTCATTCATTTTAAATATGAATAAAATTTTGACCACTTCTACTTATGGTTACATGTACGAGTATAGGTATAAACTCGTAGGTATAAACATTATTCCGTTTCATGATTTACAAGAAATATAGAATAAATCCATACCCACAAAAAAAATTTTTAGAAAAATGTTTTTACTAAATGTTTTTCACGGAACCCCAGACAGTCCGTTAAGGAACCCCTGGGTTCCGCGGAACCCACTTTAAGTGATAGATATCGATACAGCTTACCAACCACTGATTTTTCAAAAACAAAATTAGTTTCTGATGATTAGGTCCAAAAACTAATTACTTCAAACTACAAATAAATGTTTCGTAAAAACTTCTTCGGCATTCTCACGGCAAAAAAAAAATGTTATTGGGTCATTCCTTTTGCAATCTATTATACTGTGATATTTACTCATATTGAGGGGTTTCAAAAATTATTTTTCCACACAAAACAAGTTTAATATCAAAACTAACAACACGTTTCAAACACTTAGTGTTCTTATTTAGGTTTAAATTTAAAAAATATATATATGTTTTGTTTAAAGAAGATCAGAGTAAATTATTTGAAATTGTATACAATATATGAATTTTTGAGATTTTTAACAAGAAAATTAGTACGAAAAATTCATACTTCTTTTTCATACTAATTCCCTTGTTAAAAATTTCAAACATTCATATATTGTATGAGCCAAAATTTTGAAAAAAATGCGTTTCATGTGCCCTCAAATACTTTAGTTGTTCCATTTCTATGAATAATGCAGGGAAAATATTGGACTGGTTAGTCAAAAATATCCTTACCTCCAAAAAGAGATACCTAGAAGAGCTAGAGTAACTAATTCTGAAGTAAGGCTGCCTTACCTAAGGAAAGGAATGGCCTAGGATGAGATAATGTCGGAAACAGTTCCAGGTTAGTGTCTTAGAAGAAAAGGGGGTGTTTTAGTTTGTAGTCTTGTTTAACTGGGAGCCCAGGAACTATGTGTGTAAATGCATTTCACCTCCTTAACAAAAAAAGAAGAAAAAAATAATAATAATAATGATAGCCTGCACTACTCAACATGCCTGCAGAAGTGCAATTTTATGGATAATTGCAAATTATTAATTAGTCACACCAATTATGGTTTAATTAATTAAAACGACCTGCATATTCAAAACTTTTTACTGCGGGAGTAATTAAAATAATTAATAGCTATGAATTGGTGATAATGATTTTTTATTTACTGTCAAGATTTTGTATGGAGACACCCTACCAGGCAGTAGATTGTGATTGAATGTGCTTAGTAATGGATAGGCACATTGAGAGGGAGTCATGCGACACATGAAAGGGTGAAAATATAAAACAGTAAATATGAAGACTAATGATATCGGCTTTGCTGCTGCAAGCCACGCTTGTTCGCCGTAATTTATAAGCACGTACCACCTTCAAAAACCAACGCGACAATTCACACGATTTTACTTCCGTCAAATAGAATTTATTGCAGGAGGTATCCACGTGGTTTACGTGCTCGCCTCTAGACCGGTAGATCCGGAGTTCGATACCAACTCTGACTCTCGATTTTTTCACGAGGGAGTTGACCTCGTCTTGCAGACCTTGGTTGGGTCTCCAACCGTCGCTTCACATGTGCGCTTGGTATTCCTATCTCAACTCTCCTGATGACGGTTCAAGCAAAAATAAGAGACAGTAAGTCTGTTTCTTCCTTAGTTCTGTGTTTGTGATTCATCGTGAAACGTTTGTTGTCCTTATGGATCGATTTTTGCTGTTTACAAGATATATATATATATATATATATATATATATATATATATACATATTTATAAATAGTTTTCTTCTTTTCGGAATTTGGCCAGGTTAAATATTTGAAATCACCTTTTGCCAACGTTTCGTCTTTAGTTTAAGACATCCTCAGGACCAGAGCACAACAAATAATAGACATTTATCTATTATCAAAATCACATTCATCATAAAAATTCAAAAATATTACTTACTCAAGACTAGCTTCTGCAACCAAACCAACAAAAACAGTTATCTTATCTTTATATGTTCTGCTTGCTACCCAGCGACATTTGTTGAAACACTATCAATGTCCATTGCTTTTGGGTTTTAGCTTGAAGATGTCTTAAAATAAAGACACAATGTTGGCAATGAGAGTTCAATTTTGAACCTGAAGAACAGACCGAGTACCGATAAACCTTAGTTTTGTTTGTATATATATATATATATATTTATTTATTTATACCGCCTGGAACCCTCAGTTGTCTTATACTGGCACACGTGAACGCACCTACCTCTTATATTTCCCTTCTACTCTCTTCCTGACGACGAACTTCAGTTCATAATATCAATCCAGTAAGTTTTCTCGTTTCTTATATGTGCTGTATTTTTCATTTATAAATATATATATATATATATATATATTCATTTCAGTTTTATTGGGACTGGTCCTAGTCAAGGTTGGTGTTTGGACTCCGAGTAGTCGGAGTGTCCTCGTAGTTCCAGTTTGTTAACTGTTTATTGCCGTGTTGTTCTTCATTATTCCTATTGCCTCGTGGATCTGTAGTCTATTATAGTCATTCATCTGTTTGATGATTCTCGTGTTTTCTGTAAGGTCCACCCAGGTCAGCTCTGTATTATATTTGGATAAAGACAGTTTTCTGATGGAGACCGCTGTTGGTGGAGTCGTGGCAAGAGTACCATCGGGACGTATGTTTGTCAGCAATACATTCTGCGATAGGGTCACAGATATATATATATATATATATATATATATATATATATATATATATATATATGGTATAAATAGGCAGCAGATCCTTTTTTAAACAGGTATCATTAAAATTAACCGCAGTCTCGGCATTCACGATCTTAAGACTGAGAGATTCGATCCTACGAACTAACCTCCTGCTAACAGGGTTCAACTGGAAAAGGAGTTGGCCAAGTGGTACGTTAAATTAAAATCGATGACTCATGCTTAGTCATTGCTATAAATAGATTAAAAGGATAGTAGAGGTTAATATAAAGTGAAGGTCAAAGGTCAATAATGAACAAGAAACAAGCGGTTAGAATAAAAGAGTTGAAAGGTCAACGGTATAACTGGACTAATAGAGAATAAATTCTCTGTTAATCCTGCTGTTAGCAGGAGGTTAGTTCGTAGGATCGAATCTCTCAGTCTTAAGATCGTTAATGCCGAGACTGTGGTTAATTTTAATGATATATATATATATATATATATATATATATATATATATATATATGTGTAAAATTTGGAAACAGTCCTTTCTTAAGAAATATATTATTGAAAACAGCACCAAACTTAGCTGATACCTGTTTTTCAACAAGATTTTCTAGTTTCCTACTTATTTTCCTCTATATTCCTTACTTTTTGATTACTCCTCGAATGACTACGACTTATTTTAAGGAATTGCTTTATAAAAATAAGATTGGCTATTGTTGTAAAACTTATATAACTGATGGTTTTTGATAAAATAAAATGACTAAGCCTTAGTTATTGCTGGTAGAGAAAGGATTTTGTTGATGAGCTCAAGGGTTTGGCTTCGTGGTGCTATACGCCCCCCGGGTATATTCACGGCTGTGCCTCGATAAATCAATCCTCATTCATTTCCACTCCATATAAAACAATAGGCCTTCATATATTACACGAGACCAGTCTTGCATATCGGCTTCAGATGGCAGAGTCACGTGTTTTTTGATTTCAAGTCCAGCAAGATATAATTTACCGCTATTAGTCACCGCATCATCAGGAATGACTCATCGGATTCGTATCCACGCGACTAGCTCTGTCATATTGTACTCTTATTTGTAGTTTCTGGAGTAGTGGTTAACTTAGTCGCCTCTGAACTGGTAGGCCCAGGGTTTGATACCCACCTGGCCCTCGATTTATTCTTGTCGTGGGTGAATAAATCTGAATATGTTGTGCCTTGGAGAAGACGTTAAGCCGTCGGTACCGAGCCTTTACGAAGTCAGATACTCGTTAAAGTTCTACCTACTCAAAATATACTTGAATTAGGCAAAATTTAGGACAGCCAATGTAGAATCAACAGGTAATGTGACTCACCCACTACTACAATAGGTGCAAATAATACATGAGCCACAATTTCTGCCTCTAGGACAGCACTAAAAGGTATAAATGTTAGAAAATAATAAAATTTTTTATTACAAAGATTGTTCGATACCGTGCTGGCCCTCGATTTATTCAAGTGAAGGAGAATAAATCTGAACAGGTCGCCACTTGGGGAGGGCATTAACCCGTCGGTCCCGAGCCCCTACGATGTCAGATCCTTACACACACAAAACAAAGAATTTGTGTTTGTTTATTTCTTACACTTATTCAAAACGAGTGTAAAAAACGGAGACGTAAATGCGTCCACTGGCCGATATAAACAACGATACAATGACACGCAGTGCAGCCACCGTACCAACATAGACCAGTTTAGGCTGTAAGTAAATAAAATTATAAAAGTGATATTTAAGTAAAAGGGAGGAGAAAAGTAAAAAAGAGAAAGGAAAGGAAAAAACATAAAACTAAAATTAAACAAATAAACGAGGAAGAGAAAAAAAATCATCTGATTATATTTAGACCAGAGAAATTTCTTGCACCCAATAACCAAATGAAGGCTTCCTCAGAAGCCCTTAGAGTGGTCTGGGTGTCATGTTGTAGCCCTAAAGATGACATAAATATATGTCAAAACGTCGGCAAAAGGACTAGTTTAAAATCATTGGACCTCAACCCTCAAAATATTACATTATGTATATATATATAAAGATTTCACAAAAACACGTGAAATAACAATCAATTCTGAGCATTTGTCCTTTCCTGCACTTTCATCCTCTTAAAATACCACTCTTCCCTCCCACTCTTCTCAACTCCTCACCAGATGTTTTCTGCATCTAGTGTTCAGTTGGGTTTTTGACTCTGACGAAGACAGCTTGTTGACTCTTACTTTGTTCGCTCTCTGATGACATAAAGTGAAAGACCTCAGAGCATATATTTGTTTTCTTTTTTTGTGGTTTAGACTTCATTGATTGTATCACGTATTTAATTGTCATTTTTCTGCATATATATAAAGATATTACAATAAACACGTGATATAATAAATCAATCAGAAACATACATTGATTTATGACTATACCTCTCTTTAATATTATTCAAATACAGTTAAACATAATATTCTAAAAGGTTTTTTTTTTGTTTTAGATAGTGATATTGCGTACCTGAGGACTGCGATAACATCCTTGTCGGAGGCGTGGTCGGCGGAGGAGGTTCACTTTCAGGTAGGAAGACGTAAGTAGCGTTAAAGCCCGTAGCGTCCAGCCTGCCATTCGAAGTAAAGGTAACTCTAAAGAACTTCTTATCAGATTCAACTGAAAACTTTCCCAGTTTGCCGCATTTCTTTCGGTATTTTCTATCCTCGACGAAATAGTCGGAGAACTCGACATAGTCACTGGCTGAGGAGCTCTCACATCTGCAAATCAAAACAACTTAAAACAATTTTCAAAAAATAAACACTTCTTATTCTTAACTACAACTAAACAACTTTATAATAAGACTCAGTACATCTGTCTGTAAGTGTCTCTGCATATCTGTCTCCCTGTGTTAAAATACATACAAATATATAACAAGATTTCACAATAAATACATGAAATAACAATCAATGATCAAACCACAATATGAAATGGGAAAAAAGACTACGGTCTTTCAACTTTAACAAGTGGTCTTCGTCAGAGTCAAAAAACCCAAGTGGAAACACAAAAAACCCAGTTGGGTTTTTGACTCTGACGAAGACCACTTGTTATTGTTGAACAACCTTAAGACTTTTTTTTTCCATTTCATATTGTGGTTTGATCATTGATATAAATATATGTATACACATCATGATTTGTTTTCTTGACCCAATATTCAAACGATAATTTTTTTTGAGGGTTGATATCTTAGTATTGAAACTACTTCTCTCACCCTGTGGTGGAAAAAGAACTGTTTTTCGAGCCCTGAAGATTACAAAAATATGTGTCGAAACGTCGGAGAGAAGTACTTTCAATCCTCATACTTCACCCTCAAAAAAAAAAATATATATATATATTTATATATATATATATATATACTTATAACAAGATTTCACAATAAAACGTGAAAAAAAATCAACGTCCAAACCACAGTATTAAATAAGAAAGATAAATAAAAGTATATATATATTTATCATATGTATATTAACATATATTTAAATATTTGTATATAAGAAAACTTTATTTATATATATATATATATATAGGCTTATTTTTCAATCAGAATTAGTCAATTTTCTTGGTTCAAAATTACACTCTCAATGCCTAAATTAGAGTTAGATTTTAAACCTAAAAATTGACAAAATGACCATATGGCTCTATGGAAAAGTTGAAACATGTTGATTGTTAACTGTGTAGGAAGTTTGTTATATAGTTTAGATACAAAAACGAAATCCTTATTAAGGAAGATAGAGAAACTTATAAAGAAGTAAATTTCTCCTTATATATACATATATATATATATATATATATATATATATATATATATATATATAAATATAAATTTACATTTCAACAACATACATTGAAAGATGTTAGCCTTGTTTTCCCATTTTATATTGTGGTTTGATCATTTATATATATATATATATATATATATATATATATATATATATATATATATAATAAGAGAGAGAGAGAGAGAGAGAGAGAGAGAGAGTGAGTTGTTAATAATTAACCTTGATTTGCAAGTTGTATAATTTTTTTTTAGATTGAATACATTTCTTTTGTATCTCTATCAAAACATATAACTTCATAAATAGTTTGTTTAAAATAAACCATAAAGCAGTATTATAAAAGATTATATATTTATTTAAAATAAAATATGTTGAAGGATAAACGTTGAAGGTAAGAAGAAAGGATTACATTTGAGGGGTAGGTTTGTATAAAATATGATGAAGTCATCAAAGGCTTACGATGCCAGCCTCAGAGCCCTTTGATTTAAAGGCATCTCAATGTTTGTTCGCCCTTCACTTTAATCTCACAACCATATTTACATCTTATTACTACACTCCTTTCGTCAACACATCCAACAGCTAATGCATTTGCTTTCAGTAATATATGTTTATTATTTATTATTATGAACCGTCATCAGGAGAGTTGAGTTGGTGACCCAACTGTGGCTACGCAAGTGCGCTTGGTGTCCCTATCTCAACACTCCTGAAGACGGTTCAACCAAAAATTAGAGACATTAAGTGTGTTTGTTCCTTTGTTATGTGTCTCTGATTTACCGTGAAACGTTTGTTGTCCTTTTGGATCGTTTTCCTGTTTACAACATATATATCAATGATCAAACCACAATATGAAATGGGGAAAAAAGACTAAGATATTTCTGCCGTAACAAGCTGTTTTCAGCAGAGTCAAACACCCAACTGAAACACTAGATGCAAAAAAAATCTAGTGAGGGGTTGAGAAGAGTGGAAGGGAAGAGTGGTATTTTAGAAGGTTGAAAGTACAGGAAAGGACAAATGTCCATAGAGGGATGTTTTGGGAAACAAAGGAGTACAGTAAGAAAGTGTATATAACGATAACAAGATTTGACATAAACACGTGAAATAAAAATCAAGATCAAACTACAATATGAAATCATTTTAAATGTAACAAGCGGTCTTCGTTAGAATGAAAAACCCAATTCAGTTGAGTTTTTGACTCGGACGATGAGCGCTTGTTACGGTTGAAAGATCTTAGTCTTTTTTGAAATAGCTTACTAAAGTTCATACCACCTCTTCAATCATAAAGGATTATTTTATTTCTGACTTTTATAAAGGTACAGTTTCCCTTTGTTTTCTATGATAAAACACAATAATGAATCTCTGATGACAGAATATAGTTTATTCAATTACGTTATACATTTAGTATGGACACTTCAGACATTAGAAACATAAATCCACCATTGTTATCTCTATAAACCATAATGAAAGCAACACTGTGACAGTTTTGACTCAATTGACTCCACCATTGCTTTGCTTTTGGTTAAATTCAATCTAGCGGATATTTCAAATATTTAACTAAACATCAAATTAAGTATACTTTATTCACATTTCAAAGTAGATAAGGTCCTCGTCAACTTCTCCTAAATAAACCTTATCAGTCCTTGTAGTCTGGGAAATCTCATTAAATAGTGTCTCAGGTTATTCAAAACTTTATTGAACAAACCTTTGATTAATCTGCTGACTACCTTCACAGTCTGGCTGTACAAAGCTCAATATTCTAAAATATTAAGTTTATGCTATAATTTGAATTAGCATTATAATAATAATTAATTTATTAATTATAATTGCGAAATATTAATATTTCAATTTGTTTCTTTCGACGAAACAAAATAATTTACTTGCCAGATAAATTTGAGCATATATATAGTTAAATATCTATTGATCCAAACCACAATATGAAAATGGGAAAACAAGACTAAGATCTTTCAACCGTAACAATCGTTCTTCGTTAGAATCAAAAACCCAACTGAAACACTGGATGCAGAAAACATCTGGTGAGGGGTTGAGAAGAGTGGGAGGGAAGAGTGGTATTTTAAAAGGGTGAAAGCGGAGGAAAGGACTAATGTCCAGAAAGGGATTTTGGATTTTTGACTCTTACGAAGACCGCTTATTACGGTTGAAAGATCTTGGTCTTGTTTTCCCATTTCTTATTGTGGTTTGATCATTGATTCATATATAAATATTTGAAATTCCAGGTTTTACAATGTACTTAAATAACTCACGTCTATATTTTAACAGCAAACGTCATCAGGAAAAGAAGTAGCTAGTATTTGTACGTATCTAGATATATTAGATAATACATGGATGCGTACCGACTATATATGCGTATGTATCTAGGCAGCTATTCAACCACTCGCTTACCTGATTATGACGAGTGTCAAAATATCTTTTGTCTTTTTCTTTCTTATTTGCCATGCAGTTGACTAGTGGAACATTTTAATGTTCTAAATAAAAATATATCCTGCATGGATCACGAAAACATACAAATAGCGACAAACAATAAAATTAAACTCAAAAAGGTCAAAGAGTTGTCTAAGTTATTTATGCTACACGATATCCAAATAATGATTACATAGATTTATACAGACAATAATGGATTTGAAATCTTTATTTATATCAAATATCAATTTCTTATTTTAAAACAATTAACATCTTTTTTGAAGTATAAGCTCTTTTAAAACATATAAAAGTTTTTGCTTTTGATTTATTTGAAATTCGCCAACTTTAAATTTTGTTATTTCAAAAGTTATTATTACATTTTATAAAGTTATAGTTTCTTTTAAATAAGAGAATTCTAATTTAATTTAAGTTCTAAGGCGAGTTGCCTCGTTTCTTTTTGCTTTAAAAAGTTTTCAGGTTTGTTTAATTATATTAGGCTAATCAACATACTCGGAGGCTGGTTGATTATTTAATTACCCTTCCAACTAATTATGGCAGTAATACTCCTGCAACGTATAATACGAGTATGTATAATCAACTCATGACTTGGGGTTTTAATAATATATACAAGGTAATTTTGTAAATACATATATCTACACTTTTACGATGAGAAATCCGAAACCGAAAAATAGATTTCAACAAAGATAAAGAAACTATAGATAAATAAAAAACACAAACTTACAGCCTCTAATTTTCGGTTTGAACCATCATCAGGAGAGATAAGAGAGAGATACCAAACGCACTGGTGCGGAGACAGTTTCTAATCATCCCTCTCTTATCTCTCCTGACAATGGTTCAAACCAAAAATTAGTGACTGTGAGTGTTTGTGTTTTTAACACATTTATGTTTCTTTATATTTATTTATTAAATTATATAAAACAAGCAATCAGACAGTTGTGTTTCTTAGGATTAACAAAATCTTTAATATAACACCTAGGTTTTTTCTGTTTCAAAATTGTATATTTCTCCAAGTTCTCTCACTAATGTATTGGTACAACGTGTATAATATTACAACAAGAAGTATTTTGTGATAAATAACATACTCGTAATATAATTTACAGAATTAAAAAAGGTTTTGAAGAAGAAAAATTCGTATTATTTCAACAAACTAACAATGTCTACTAGTCAAAAGCTTCTACTAGACTAATCAGAAATATTAAAGTTATATATATATATATATATATATATATATCAATGATCAAACCATAATAAGAAAATGGAAAAACAAGACTAAGATCTTTCAACCGTAACAAGCGGTCTTCGTCAGAGTCAAAACACAACTGGGTTTTAACTTAATTAATAAATAAGATCTTAGTCTTGTTTTCCCATTTTCTTAATGTGGTTTGATCATTGATTGTTATTTCAATGTTTATGTGAAATCTTTATATATTATATATATATATATATATATATATATATATATTTACTATATTCAAAAAAGAGAACACAGAAATAAAACAGAAACTCACTACTATATTTCGATGGCCTCGTCATCAGAAAGATAGACGTGAATCGCTCCGAAGACTGGCAACGATTGGCTGAAGAAGCATTCAAACAGTGTAGCCAACTTACGGAGGAAGGGCAGAGAAGAATAGGTAAAGAAATCAAAGCAAAATAAATATTAAACGAATGAAAACAGTTAAGTAAAAACTATTAACACATTGTAAAAAACTCAACTAAAAATAAAAATAAGTAAGTCAACAATAGATAAATTAAGAGACTAAAATAAATCAAAGGAATAATCAACGATATAGGGGCAGATCTAACTTAAGTATATATATATATATATATATATATATAATATAATTAAAATAAGCAGTGACACATAAACTGAAACACAACAAAGACTCACTTTTCAATATTTCGACCGTAAAGGCGGTCGTCCTCAGGAGAAGAAGTGAATTGACGGAGGGACGACAGTCAACTAATAAAGAAGGAAACAAATCATGAATTATTAGATATCTTTATCCATAAATTCTCTATGAGTTGACTGTCGTCCCTCCGTCAATTCCCTTCTTCTCCTGAGGACGACCGCCATTACGGTCGAAATATTGAAAAGTAAGTCTTTGTTGTGTTTCAGTTTATGTGTCACTGCTTATTTTAATTGTAATCTGTCCTGCCGGACCGTTTTTCGTTTATCATGGTATATATATATATATATATATATATATATATGAAAACAAACCACAAGGAAAAAAAAAAAAAAAAGAAAACAGATAGAAAAAATGCTCTGAGGCCTTTCAATTTATGTCATCAGAGAGCAAACAAGGTAAGAACTAGAAGGTAACATCAAAGGTGTGTACAAGGAAGGTAACTAAACAGCTGGGAAAACAAAAGTCGAAGAGGCATAATAAGAGAAAAACAAAAAATACCCAATACAATTAAACAATGCAAATTGAACAATAAGAAAATTAGTTAAATTAAAAAAATAAAAATATAAATAGAATAAGAAACAAGTGTTATATATAATTCCTAACTATAAACAATATATAATAAATATAAACAAATATATACAAATTAAATTAATGCAATATCAAAAAATAAACAATAATAAATGATTAACAAAACAAAAATACATGAGAAAGTAAATACTCGTAAGTCAAATAAAAATTATGTTCTATTATTAGAATCCACAATCTGGTCAGAGTTCATGTTCAACGTTGCAAGTACATTCCGAAGGTCACCTACAGGACCAATTTGCCTAACTATACCTTCAATTAAAATTTCATCCAATCTAAAAAGCCCATGACTTATATTTATTAGTTTATCAAAATTATACTTAATTAGGGCACTTTCTACTAAGTTCCTTTCCACATCAGATGAGAGAAATATCAATTCCTTGGAATCTTCCCATTTTATTGAATGATTTTTTGAATTAATATGTTGGAACAAGGCACTTGATTCTTCTTGCCTCCTGATAGTGTATTTATGTTGCTTCACTCTAGTAAGCAAACTTTTTCCCGTTTGTCCAACATATGAAAAATCACAATCTCTACAAGGAATCCTATAAACACAACCTTCCTTTTCTTTTCTTTCACAATTATTTACAAGTCTGTTTAATAATTTCCCACCACTACTGAAAACAACTGAAATATCCATTTTTTTCAAAAATACTGGGATGTCTTTTAAGGTTTGATTAAAGGATTAAAAAAAAAAAAAAAAAAAAAAATCATTCAATAAAATGGGAAGATTCCAAGGAATTGATATTTCTCTCATCTGATGTGGAAAGGAACTTAGTAGAAAGTGCCCTAATTAAGTATAATTTTGATAAACTAATAAATATAAGTCATGGGCTTTTTAGATTGGATGAAATTTTAATTGAAGGTATAGTTAGGCAAATTGGTCCTGTGGGTGACCTTCGGAATGTACTTGCAACGTTGAACATGAACTCTGACCAGATTGTGGATTCTAATAATAGAACATAATTTTTATTTGACTTACGAGTATTTACTTTCTCATGTATTTTTGTTTTGTTAATCATTTATTATTGTTTATTTTTTGATATTGCATTAATTTAATTTGTATATATTTGTTTATATTTATTATATATTGTTTATAGTTAGGAATTATATATAACACTTGTTTCTTATTCTATTTATATTTTTATTTTTTTAATTTAACTAATTTTCTTATTGTTCAATTTGCATTGTTTAATTGTATTGGGTATTTTTTGTTTTTCTCTTATTATGCCTCTTCGACTTTTGTTTTCCCAGCTGTTTAGTTACCTTCCTTGTACACACCTTTGATGTTACCTTCTAGTTCTTACCTTGTTTGCTCTCTGATGACATAAATTGAAAGGCCTCAGAGCATTTTTTCTATCTGTTTTCTTTTTTTTTTCCTTGTGGTTTGTTTTCATTGATTGTATCACGTGTTTATTGTGATTCATCTGCATATATATATATATATATATATATATATATATATATATAATCCAAAACATAACCACGCCTTTAGGACAAACCAACATTTCTAAAATTATTCATTGCCTTCTCTATATATCTAAAAAATTAAATTCTTGTCTAAAAGAAGGAAACAAATCATGAATTATTAGATATCTTTCTCCATAAATTCTCTAGTACGTTAAATTTTAGTGCATATGGATAGTGGAAAGAACAATTTATTTGCATGTGTCAACAATTATCATTGTCAAGCCAATAACTGTTAAAATATCTATTTTTCAATATACAAGTACACCGTAGTGTTCCGACGTACTTTGTATTTTTCTATTTGTTTTCTCCTGAAGACAGATTTTACCAAAATTTGAGTTAGTAAGCTAATTTCGTTATCCTCTTCGATTTTGACCTTGTTTATATCCTGTTTGTATCGTTTTTCCACATTTAAAGTATCTTTTTTCCTGTTAGTATCGTCTTTCCACATTTAAAGTATCGTTTTTCCTGTTTGTATCGTTTTTCCACATTTAAAGTATCGTTTTTCCTGTTTGTATCGTCTTTCCACATTTAAAGTATCTTTTTTCCTGTTAGTATCGTCTTTCACATTTAAAGTATCGTTTTTCCACATTTAAAGTATCGTTTTTCCTGTTTGTATCGTCTTTCCACATTTAAAGTATCTTTTTTCTTGTTAGTATCGTCTTTCACATTTAAAGTATCGTTTTTCCTGTTTGTATCGTTTTTCCACATTTAAAGTATCGTTTTTCCTGTTTGTATCGTCTTTCCACATTTAAAGTATCTTTTTTCCTGTTAGTATCGTCTTTCAAATTTAAAGTATCGTTTTTCCTGTTTGTATCGTTTTTCCTGTTTGTATCGTCTTTCCGCTTTTAAAGTATTTTTTTTTTAGATACCTATAGGTTTTTATAAACATTAGAGTTTGCTGTGAAGTTGTTTGATGATGAAATTAATAAAACTATTTTTATTGTTTATTCATTAAAATATCTTGTCTCTTGTACTGACAAACCTTTTAAGAATGCTAGAAAAAAAAATCCGTTGTCCAGTGTGTAAATGAAACCCGTAAATTGTCAAATGTCATAGTGTTACCACATCATGAGTCACTAAAGGTACTTTCTAGGCTCCTTCATATTCTCAACTCCAAAACAATTATTTTCAAATGATAATATCATATGTAGGTAATTTGTTAATTAAAAAACTCACCTAGCAAACTGGTATATAGTAATATTAATAGAATTTCGTGTCAAGGGCACCTTAAAATATACACAGGTCTGATTGGTAAATTATTAAAAGAACGTGTAAAGCAAGACCAATACTGCATAAACAACATCAATATTCCGCACTTAGAGTCTGACTTTTGCATATAAATATTGAGAATTACAAATTGCTCACAGCTAAAATGACATGGTTTGAATGATTGATTTCGTTATGAAACATTATCAAGAGGAGATTAATTACATTTGACAGATAAAATATTATGAATATTACTAACGGGTTATTTAAATTATACATTGGATTAATGAAAATATCAGCCTTGTATATCTGGTTTAACAGCATTCAGTACTTGTAGATCTACTTATATTTATTCAGAATTTTGTTTAGTTTTGTGCCATTTACGACCTTTAAAACCAGCTTCTTAATATCACACAATATGTTTGCTATAACATGTCAGTTAAACTTTGATACTGAAGAAACAATTATTTTAGCTGAAAGAACCTTCACAATTTCTTATCGTGATTTAACTTTTAATTACACAAATGAATAAAAAATAAAATAGAATCATAATTTCAATCCCACAGAGGCCAAGAACAGACATAACAGTGACATATATTTCATAACTATTTAGTAAATGAAAGTTAATTTACTAAAGTAACACAAGATTTCTTATTGCAGTTTAAATGTTGATATATACCACTAAGGGATACATCAATACTGAAGGAACTACAATCATATGAAAAAACCTATGTTAATATATTTATGTGGATATACATTGTTATCCAGCGGAGATTAAGTTTATAAAAAATACAGCATTAAAAGTTTCATTACTAGCGGAGTCCTGATAAATTTGATCCTATTATATATATATATATATATATATATATATATATATGTCTTGTTAAATTGTATGCCTAATTTTAATCTCACAACTTTTCTACTGAATCTCTCGATTTCTCTAATACACTTTCTCCATTTTTGTGGTACAAGATAGATTAGTTGACCAAGGTTTTTATTTACATAGCCCGACATGTTTCGGTCCTCACTGACCATTATCAAGGATTATAGTTGTACAAAATCTTAAATAAACTATACATAACTAAACATAACTTAAAAACATTTATAATTAAATTAACACTACATATTACATTCAACGCCTTAATTTTTGTGATAACTAAAAATAGTTAGATGACAAGGAGAGACTATACACATGCATATACGTATATATATATATATATTAGTATTAATAGGGACAGACCTTCTTTTATACATATTGTGTTGAACTGAATTACACAAATGAATTACTGTTATGTTTACATACTTGTTCCATGAAAATGGTTTTGTTTTGTAACGTTTTATAATAATTTCTGATGATGGTTGGAGGCAACCGAAACATGTCATGTTATGTTATGTTTATGTTTAATCATTAAATATTGATGGCTTACCAGAGTTTCGCTCAAATAATCCACCAGCTAAATCAAAGAACGATTTAAAAATTAGCAAGGAAATATGAAAAACTGCTCAAAAAAAGGTATGTTTAATTAAGGCAATTCAGTTCAACACAATATATATATATATATATATATAATCATTGAATAACATGCCAACTTTAAGTCTAGTATGTTTCTTACTAGATATTTAACGATTCCTTACTAGTTATTTAATGATATATGTTTAAAAGAAGGTCTACTCCCAAAGTATACCAATACATATGTTATCGTCAAGAAAATGATCCGTAAGAGACAAGAAACGTTTTAGAACTGGGTCTCCAACCGTCTCTTTGCAGGTGCGCTTGATGTCTTTATCTCATCTCCCCTGATGACGTTTAAACAGAAAATTAGAGACTGAAAGTGTGTTTCTGTATTATTTACCTATAGTTTATTCGAAACATATATATATATATATATATATAATATATATATATATATATATATAAACTGAAATCACGGAGAAAGCACATAAAACTCAGGACACTAATTCAATATTCATCATTATCAGGTGGATATCAAAATACTGTAGTAAGTTTTGTTTCTTTTCTCTCAATGATGGTAGTGTGTGTATATGTGTGTGTGTGCGTGTGTGTGTGTGTGTGTGTGTGTGTGTGCGTGTGTGTGTGTGTGTCTCTGTGTGTGTTAATAATATACTAGCAATAATAAAATGATTTAATTATAAAATATAATTTATATCAAAATTATGAGAATCTTATTTGAGAGTGCTTTAACGGTATACAATTTCAAACAAAACAACAAACTAAAATAAGTAAGTTAAAACGGATTCTGTGCTGACTTCAGAGGATTACAGCATTGAATTAAATATATGTATTCAATTACTTTATCCTTTGAAGTCGTCAATTTTCAGGTCAATGAAGATTATTGCTATTAACATGTTCAAACACTAGCCGGATTATATTTCCAAATAAGTTAAGAGCATTTAGCTTATAAGTTCTGTAGAAGAGACTAAGTTTTCGTGGGGCTGATTAATTTGATAATTTGAAATTATTAATTTAATCGGATAAAACTTTTAGTTCCAAGCTAATATATTTTGCAATATATATACTTTTTATATGAATCCTCCTCAACTACAGCCTTAAACACTTATTTAATTTTGTTAAACATGCATTATGGTATTAACATATTGTACCAAGTGGGAAGTAAAAGTTACCAAGTACCCCTTTTAGTAAAATTATATTTTTTGATTTTAACTACTCTCAATATATAGAATATAAAGTAACGAGCACATTAAACTCGAGTTTTAAAATAGTTTTGGGAAATTAATTTGTCTGTATGCCATACCATATGTGTGTGTATATCTAATATATAATTTTGTTCGTCTGTATGTTTGTATGTCCGTTTGTCCTCTATGCATTCCTCACAGACTTGACGAATCTTTCTGAAATTTTACATGTGGCCACATGTGGTAATAAGGAAGGTTTTAGGCCACTTTGCAAAGCACCAATAATTTTGTTCGTCTGTATGTTTGTATGTCCGTTTGTCCTCTATGCATTCCTCACAGACTTGACGAATCTTTCTAAATTTTACATGTGGCCACATGTGGTAATAAGGAAGGTTTTAGCCACTTTGCAAAGCACCAATAATTTTGTTCGTCTGTATGTTTGTATGTCCGTTTGTCCTCTATGCATTCCTCACAGACTTGACGAATCTTTCTGAAATTTTACATGTGGCCACATGTGGTAATAAGGAAGGTTTTAGGCCACTTTGCAAAGCACCTCCCCTCACTGGGAGCCCACATCAACCATAGACAAAAACCTTTGCGCATCCCTGGCTTACACTAAGGGCTCCAGTGGGGGGATCCCACATCAACCATAGACAAAAACCTTTGCGCATCCCTGGCTTACACTAACCACATTCCCTTAGTACAAGCCTAAAACGAAAAGTGTGTGTGTGTTTTGCTAACAAAACACACACACACACACACACACACAATAATAGTTTCACATTGTATTTAAGCAGAAAAATGTAAATAATTAAATACGTTCCCTTTCTTTAAATTAATGCTTATATTAGCAACACTGAGAGAAGGGGACTATTTTAAAATGAATTAATTCAGATGGCATTGATTAGAGGAACAGTAGAGCTGAATCATTCTAAAAAGGCGCCAATTATACTCCTAGTTTAGTTCTCCGCGTCATTCCAAATATCTTTAAACCTTTTTATTGTGTTAACCATTTAATTTTTGAGGCATGCTGGAGAATATTTGGATTTCTTATGCATGATCATTATCCAACAGTTGTTCACCTCTCTGTCCATCTAGAAAATGGACAGAGAGTCTACTTTACAATGCTTTTTCCTCAGAATGTTATTATTTGAAGTGAAAGGTCCAACCTCATTTAATGACCTTAGAACAGTGAATGGGATTGTGTATCCAACTTACAGAGAAGCTTGCTTGCAGAGAGGATTGCTTGAAGATGATGCTCAATGGGATGCTACACTTTCAGAGGCCTCAGTATCAACTTCTCCTTCTGGACTAAGAACACTTTTTGCAATGCTTCTCAATGCATGCAATGTTAGTGATCCTGTCAGACTTTGGACAAAGTACAAGGATGATTTAACAGAAGATTATCATTATCAATGCAGTTACAATTTCCAGAAATTGAAATTACTTACAATGATCAAATCTACAATAAGTCATTGATTGACATAGAAAATAAAGTTCTCACTATGGGAGGGAATGAACTTCAATTTATGGTCTTCCTAAACCCATCAGAAACAATGAAAGTGGATTAAGCAGAGAAATGTTAAGAGAAACCTCTTATGACATAGAAGCTCTAACCAAATTCATTAATGAAAATGAGCCAAAGCTCTTACCAGAGCAAAATAGAGTTTATGTGGAAATTTTAGATTCAGTTCAAAAGAATCATGGAGGCATTTTTTTCTTGGATGCTCCAGGTGGTACTGGGAAAACTTTTGTGACTAAACATCTTCAGGAATAGCAGCTACACTTTTGCCTAATGGAAGAACAGCCCACTCTACATTCAAGCTTCCCATAGATTTGTCCAGTAATGAAAATCCTTTTTGCAATATTACTAAAAGTTCAAATATTGCCCAAGTTCTCAAAAAATGTAGTCTTATCATCTGGGATGAATGTACTATGGCACACAAGAAAGCTCTGGAAGCTGTTGATAGAACTTTGAAAGATATCAGAGAAAATGACTTGCCAATGGGAAGAATAACTTTAGTTTTGTCTGGTGATTTTAGACAAACTCTCCCAGTGATCCCAAAAGGTACAAAAGCAGATGAAATAAAAGCTTGCTTAAAGTCTTCAAGATTGTGGAGGAATGTGAAGAATCTTAAACTCCAAACAAATATGAGAGAATATTTGCAAAGAGACCGATTGTCTAAGCAATTTGCAGAAGATTTATTGGCCCTTGGAGGAGGAACTGCACCATTGGATAATGATGGTTTATTAGATCCATCAAGAATAAGTACAATAGTGAAAACAGAAACTGATCTGATTTGTAATGTGTTTCCAAATCTACAAGAAAATTTCAAGTCTGAGAAGTGGTTGTGTGAAAGGGCTATTCTAGCACCTCAAAATTCTACAGTGAATTCAATCAATTCTCAGCTAATTAATTCCCTGGAGGGAGGCACCATGAATTACAAATCTATTGACACTGTTATTGATCCAAATGAAGCAGTGAATTATCCAGTTGAATTTTGAATTCTTTGGAGATGTCTGGTCTGCCTTCTCATAAATAAGAACTTAAAATTGGTGCCCCAATAATGTTACTTAGAAATTTAGATCCACCTAAGCTTTGTAATGGGACTAGATTTGTTATCAAAAAAATGATGCCTCATGTTATTGAAGCAATAATTCTATCTGGATGTGCAGCAGGAGAATCAGTTTTCATACCCAGGATACCAATATCACCAACTGATTCTGTAATTCAATTCAAGAGGCTGCAATTTCCAATAAAGTTATGTTTTGCCATGACTATTAATAAGTCTCAAGGTCAGACTCTGAAAGTAGCAGGCTTACACTTGAAAGAACATTGTTTCTCACATGGTCAACTTTATGTTGGCTGCTCAAGAGTTGGAATTAAATCAAATCTGTTCATATATGTACCACAAGGCAAAACTAAGAATATAGTTTACAGAGAAGTATTGTAAAGTATTGTAAAGGATTGTGAAATGTACGATTTGCTTTCAAGATAATTGAAAATATGAATGTCTCATACAGTTGTCTTAAATATGATATTGTATATCTTTGTCTAATTATGAAGAAATATATGTTAGAAATAAAAATTACAATTCTGTCTATCATTTCTTCTCTTTATTCCCGAGCAACGTCGGGTACTTCTGCTAGTTGTACTATAGAGAGAGACAGAGAAGGATGGAGGGAGGGAAGGAGGGAGAGAAAGAGAGATATAGAGAGGGCGGTAGGAGGGAAAGAAAGAGAGGGAGGGAGGGAAAGAGAGAGGGAGGGAGAAAGAGAGAGGCAGGAAGAGTGAGGGTGAGATAGAGTGAGGGGAGGAGGAATGGAGATATAGATAGAGGGAGGGAGGGATAGGGGAAAAAGGAGAAGTAGGAAGGGAGAGATAGAGAGAGGGAGGAATACAGAGAAAGGAGGAGGAAGGGAGAGATAGAGAAAGGGAGGGATAAAGAGAGAGGGAGAGGTTGAGGGGAAAGGAGGAAGGGAGAGTTAGAGAGAAAGAAAGGGAGAGAGATGGAGGGAGGGAGGGAGAGATTGAGGTGCAGAGAGAGAGGAAGGGTGATATAGAAACAGGTAGGAAGAGAGAGAAGGGGGAAGCAGGAAGGGAGGGATGGAGAGAGGAAGAAAGGGAGAGAGAGAAGGAGGGAAGAACAGAGAGAGGAAGGGAGATATAAAGATAAGGAGGGAGTGAGGGAGGGGTAGAGAGAGGGGGGAGGTTGGAAGGGTGAGATATATAGATAGAAGGAGGGATAGAGAAGGGGGAAGGATGAAGGGAGAGATAGATCGAGGTGAGAGAGAGAAAGGGGGAGGTGTAGAGAGAGTGAGGGAGAGAGAGGAAGGGTGAGATAGAGAGAGAGGGTTAGGGAGAGAGGGAGGGAGAGGGAGAGTAGTGGGAAGGAGGAAGGGAGAGATAATTAGAACGAAGGAGGGAGAGAGAGAGAGAGAGAGAAGAGAGGGGGAAGTAGGGAGGGTGAGATAGAGAGAGGGAGTTAGAGGGAGACAGAGAGAGTGTACAAACTATAGTACCCCTGATTATCCGCAGATCATAGTCTGTGGTCAGTAATATAACACTGCACTTTTGTCTCTTATAGTCATAGAATCGTATTCCGTTCTATAAGAGCTGCTAAATTTCAAACTATAGTACACTTGAGTATCATCACGATATGGTCTGAGTTGATAACAAAGTACATGTGTTGATAATACAGTGTTCCCGAAATCTTAAGGTAAAGACATTTGTATTTTAAACCAGTGTTTCCAGACTTCTAGTTTGATGTTTGTTTTGCTAATTTTAAAGTAAGATAAAAGAAATAACTGTTGTAAATTGCATTTTGAATATTTTATAAAAGAAGAACGAGTTTTTGATTTTTAATACCAAAAGGGAATGAATAATAAAGGAAGTTTCTATAAAAGAGGAATTATTACATTTTGTTTGATTAATGGTGCAGACAGATACCGGTTTTCATCTTCAGAGAGAGAAGAGGAGGACAAATAAAAGTGAGCTAATCTATCAATAAAACAAGTTGAAAACCACTAGAGACAAAGCTGCTTGAGAACAGTGGACACTGAGCTGTACTGTCTGTGACTTACAGCGACCTGACATGCCTCGCTAAGGGAACATCGATAAGAGGCAGCCAAATCTATTATGGCGGAACATATGACATAACGAGTCGTCATTATCGGTGTTATCGGCTTAAATAGTCATTAATAGATCACTATCGACCGAAAACAATGTAATACAGTGGGATTCCCCGGTCGTTTGGTCGTTTAATTCCTGACAAAAGGAATGTCCTACTGTTATACTATAGTATAATACTCTATAGTATATCAGTAGGATACAGTATATATATATATATATACTATATCAGTAGGATACAGTATATATATATAATATATATATATATATAATAATAATAATAATAATAATAAGTATCGACCGTGGGATGGAAACAAAACTAAAGTTTATCGGGTCTCGGTCAGTTCTTCAGGTTCAAATTAAACTCTCATTGCCAACGTTTCGGTTTTTATTTAAAACCTTTTTCATAGGCAGGAGTATAAATTTTGAAACAGAAAAACTAAGTATTACATTACAAATTATTTTACAATTATTTGTTACTTCATCTCATGAGACAAATGGGGGAGATAAAGTAGAAATCAAGCTACCTACAAGATATACTACGAAAACCAGTTTTCAGACAACTATAAAACAGATGAAAGAGTACTTAAAACAATATTAAAGAACAATATCAAGTGCAAAAAACAAGAAGACAGGATCCAACTTATTATTTTTTACAAGAGCAAAACCACTACGCAACTGATTATAAGGAACCAGCATGAGAAGAAACAGCCATTGAAACAAACGAACCTAGTATATGGGTTTCAATGTCCATTAGGAAACTGTGAATTCCTAAATTACTCACATATGGGATCAAAGATTACTACCCTTTCCAGGAGGCTGACAATGCATCTGGTTTCAGGAGCCTCTAAAGAACACCTACAAAATATACACAAAACCAAAATGTCAAGGGAAACCACGGTTAACAACACTAAAATAATAGCAACGGAAAAGGACGCAAAAAGACTCAGAAAATAGAGGCGCTGTACATTCTGGGAAAAGATCCAAGTAAAAACGAGCAAAAAGATAACTTTAACAACCAGTTCGGCTTGTTTGGAAACCTAGGGCAAGTGAAAAGATTGATGCCAACACTGACAACCCCAAACCTGGCCACAGCCTGTCTGTCGTGTTCATAGACTGTTCATTTATTGTTGTAATCTGATTATTTATTATTGTAATGTGATTTTAGGTTTTTAGATTAATTTTGTTATGTGTAGTTTTAATTTATTTTTCTGCTGAAGATGGTGGATGTAACACCGAAACATGTCCAATAAGAATTCAAACAAATTTGGTGATTTAATTTTTAAGTTGAACCAAGAAATGAAGAAAAGTATTCTTGGAATGACGAAATTTGGAAAAAATATTCGACGAATTTAAATCAAGTGGAATCAGACATAAAGTTTTTAAATGCATATATATATTGTCATCAAGAAAACAACCCACAAAGGAAAACGAACATATCAAAAGTAAACAGGAAATAGAAAAACAGACTTAAAGTCTCTAATTTTTCGGTTTAACCGTCATCAGGAGAGAAGAGATAGGGACACCAAGCACACTTACAAAACTATCCCTAGTTAATTTATTTCATTTATTGAATGAAATTCAATATATCATTAATTATTAATACACGTTTACCATATTAATAACATAAATAAATTATTAACATAAATTAATATTAATAATTAATATAAAACCATTAATAATCATATTATAAAGAAAACAAAGTCAATGGAAACTTCTAACAGTTTTCCATTTTCGCAAATACTGAATACATCAGTTAAAGTTTCAACAGAACTTTTCTTATTTACCAAAAAGAAAAAAAAAAGGAATAGTTTATAATTTAGTAAAACTGAAAAACAAAACTTTAGGTAATTGTTTTGGAATGAAAAAGAAAGGATCAAGTTTTGAAACTGGCGTTCCCTCAGCGAAAACAATTCTGTTTAAGTTTACTTTTTTTTTAAGCGGGAATTTCTAAAGAAAAGGTTGTTTTGTTCTGGTTTTATTTAATTTTTGTCAGTAAATCCTGCCTTTTATCTCATTCATAGAAAGTCTAACCACTATAATTTGAAAATAAGAATTTTTTCTAAGGATAATTAAACATTTCCCTCAGTAATATGGTTGTTGATTACCAGGTTGGCTCAGTGGTTAACGTACTCGCCTCTGAACTGGTAGGTCCAGGGTTTGATACCCACCTGGCCCTCGATTTATTCACACGGGAGATGAATAAATCTGAGCACGTCGTCCCTCGGAGAAGGATATTAAACCGTTGGTCCGATGTCAGGTAATGCCTAGTCTAAATACACTTGAGTTAGGGACAATTTAGGACTCCCAATGTAGAATCCCTGATCAAACAAAAAGACAGTAAATAGCTGACGATTTAACCCAGTAGGGGATCGGTGTAAACAACAAAACAAAAAACATGGTTGTTCCCTCAATAACTCATATTCAAGTTGTCCATGTAGAGAGATTCAGAAATGGTTGAATCACCACTATTAATTTCCAAATATTGTGTAAAGTTTCGACTATGACGTATGAACTACTTCCAGTTTCAACCATGAAGTATGAACTACATAAAGTTTCGACCATGACGTATGAACTACTTGCAGTTTCAACTATGAAGTATGAAGTATATAAACTTTCGACTGTGACGTATGAACTACTTTCAGTTTCGACTATGAAGTATGACTACATAAATTTTCGACTGTGACGTATAAACTACCATCGGTTTCGACTATGAAGTATGAACTACATAAAGTTTCGACTATGACGTATGAACTACCTTCGATTTCGACTATGAAGTATGAACTACATAAAGTTTAGACTATGGCGTATGAACTACCTCCAGTTTCAACTATGAAGTATGAACTACATAAAGTTTCGACTCTGACGTATGAACTACCATCACTTTCGACTATGACGTATGAACTACTTCCAGTTTCAACTATGGAGTATGAAGTCCATAAACATTCGACTGTGACGTATGAACTACTTTCAGTTTCAACTATGTAGTATGAACTACACAAACTTTCGACTATGAAGTATGAACTACACAAAGTTTCGACTATGAAGTATGAAATACCTTCGATTTCGACTATGAAGTATGAAATACGTTCGATTTCGACTATGAAGTATGAACTACTTAAAGTTTCGACTGTGACGTGTAAACTAACTTCAGTTTCGACTATGAAGTATGAACTACCTTCAGTTTCGACTATGAAGTATGAACTACTTAAAGTTTCGACCATGACGTATAAACTAACTTCAGTTTCGACTATGAAGTATGAACTACCTTCAGTTTCGACTATGAAGTATGAACTACATAAAGTTTCGACTATGAAGTATGAACTACCTTCAGTTTCGACTATGAAGTATGAACTACATAAAGTTTCGACTATGAAGTATGAACTACATAAAGTTTCGACTATGAAGTATGAACTACCTTCAGTTTCGACTATGAAGTATGAACTACATAAAGTTTCGACTATGACGTATAAACTAACTTCAGTTTCGACTATGAAGTATGAACTACATAAAGTTTCGACTATGAAGTATGAACTACCTTCAGTTTCGACTATGAAGTATGAACTACATAAAGTTTCGACTATGAAGTATGAACTACCTTCAGTTTCGACTATGAAGTATGAACTACATAAAGTTTCGACTATTTCGTATAAACTAACTTCAGTTTCGACTATGAAGTATGAACTACAGATAGTTTCGACGGTGACGTATGAACTATGTACGGTTTGGACTATAGCTGGTATGCCTACTTTGGTTTTGTTTGTATTGTGAGACATGTCTCATGTTTGAACTAGGCTCCAATCAATCTCCTATTTGAATTATGAGGTAAAGGCGCCTTTTCTTTTTGACTGTAGTCTGAGGTGCACCTACTGTTGTGACGATCACGTGAGGTTTATATTCCGCTTTAACTAAAGCATCAGGACTAACTCCCGTTTTGACTGTGTCGTATATCTATCTCATGATTCACCTGGAGCGTGAAGTCTTATCGCCTATTTGAACTATTGCTATAGGTCTCAATCTTTACATATCCATTTGATTATAGTCTCAGGTCTATGTCTTGTTATTACTACAGCAGAGACCTCTAATTTCCTCATTCAAATTCACCTAAAGCGACAGAGCTACCTCCACATTTGATTATAGTCTCAGGTCTATGTCTTGTTATTACTACGACATAAGACCTCTCATTTCCTTATTCAAATTCAATTAAAGTGACAGAGCTACTTCCACATTTGATTATAGTCTCAGGTCTATGTATTGTTATTTACGTCATGAGAGCTCTAATTTCCTTATTCAAATTCACGTAAAGCCACAGAGCTACCTCCACATTTGATTATAGTCTCAGGTCTATGTCTTGTTATTACTACGGCATGAGACCTCTCATTTCCTTATTCAAATTCACCTAAAGCGAGAGACCTACATCCACATTTGATTCTAGTCTCAGGTCTATGTATTGTTATTTACGTCATGAGACCTCTAATTTCTTTATTCAAATTCACGTAAAGCGACAGAGCTACCTCCACATTTGATTATAGTCTCAGGTCTATGTCTTGTTATTACTATGGCATGAGACCTCTCATTTCCTCTTTCAAATTCACCTAAAGCGACAGAGCTACCTTCACATTTGATTATAGTCTCAGGTCTATGTCTTGTTATTACTAGGCATAAGACCTCTCATTTCCTTATTCAAATTCACGTAAAGCGACAGAGCTACCTCCACATTTGATTATAGTCTCAGGTCTATGTCTTGTTATTACTAGGCATGAGACCTCTCATTTCCTTATTCAAATTCACGTAAAGCGACAGAGCTACCTTCACATTTGATTATAGTCTCAGGTCTATGTCTTGTTATTACTAGGCATGAGACCTCTAATTTCTTTATTCAAATTCACGTAAAGCGACAGAGCTACCTCCACATTTGATTATAGTCTCAGGTCTATGTCTTGTTATTACTACGGCATGAGACCTCTCATTTCCTCATTCAAATTCACCTAAAGCGACAGAGCTACCTCCACATTTGATTATAGTCTCAGGTCTATGTCTTGTTATTACTACGGCATGAGACCTCTAATTTCCTTATTCAAATTCACGTAAAGCGACAGAGCTACCTCCACATTTGATTATAGTCTCAGGTCTATGTCTTGTTATTACTACGGCATGAGACCTCTCATTTCCTCTTTCAAATTCACCTAAAGCGACAGAGCTACCTCCACATTTGATTATAGTCTCAGGTCTATGTCTTGTTATTACTACGGCATGAGACCTCTAATTTCCTTATTCAAATTCACGTAAAGCGACAGAGCTACCTCCACATTTGATTATAGTCTCAGGTCTATGTCTTGTTATTACTACGGCATGAGACCTCTCATTTCCTCTTTCAAATTCACCTAAAGCGACAGAGCTACCTCCACATTTGATTATAGTCTCAGGTCTATGTCTTGTTATTACTACGGCATGAGACCTCTCATTTCCTTATTCAAATTCACGTAAAGCGACAGAGCTACCTCCACATTTGATTATAGTCTCAGGTCTATGTCTTGTTATTACTACGGCATGAGACCTCTCATTTTCTTATTCAAATTCACCTAAAGCGACAGAGCTACCTCCACATTTGATTATAGTCTCAGGTCTATGTCTTGTTATTACTACGGCATGAGACCTCTCATTTCCTTATTCAAATTCACCTAAAGCGACAGAGCTACCTCCACATTTGATTATAGTCTCAGGTCTATGTCTTGTTATTACTACGGCATGAGACCTCTCATTTCCTTATTCAAATTCACCTAAAGCGACAGAGCTACCTCCACATTTGATTATAGTCTCAGGTCTATGTCTTGTTATTACTACGGCACGAGATCTCTAATTTCCTCATTCAAATTCACCTAAAGCGACAGAGCTACCTCCACATTTGATTATAGTCTCAGGTCTATGTCTTGTTATTACTACGGCATGAGACCTCTAATTTCCTCTTTCAAATTCACCTAAAGCGACAGAGCTACCTCCACATTTGATTATAGTCTCAGGTCTATGTCTTGTTATTACTACGGCACGAGATCTCTAATTTCCTCATTCAAATTCACCTAAAGCGACAGAGCTACCTCCAAATTTGATTATAGTCTCAGGTCTATGTCTTGTTATTACTACGGCATGAGACCTCTAATTTCCTCTTTCATATTCACCTAAAGCGACAGAGCTACCTCCACATTTGATTATAACGAAAGAATAACGGATTTGATCATAAAGGAAGGCTCCATTATAACTATAGCAGAACTGACTGCAGAATCAGTGAGAGACCCCCAGCTGACTAGATTACAACATGAGCTCTTCCTTGTCAACTACAGTGTAACTTCTATTCCCCCGATATAGTTAAAACGAGATATCTCAATGAGTGAGAGACCCCCAGCTGACTAGATTACAACATGAGCTCCTCCTTGTCAACTACAGTGTAACTTCTATTCCCCCGATATAGTTAAAACGAGATATCTCAATGAGTGAGAGACCCCCAGCTGACTAGATTACAACATGAGCTCCTCCTTGTCAACTACAGTGTAACTTCTATTCCCCCGACATAGTTAAAACGAGATATCTCAATGAGTGAGAGACCCCCAGCTGACTAGATTACAACATGAGCTCCTCCTTGTCAACTACAGTGTAACTTCTATTCCCCCGACATAGTTAAAACGAGATATCTCAATGAGTGAGAGACCCCCAGCTGACTAGATTACAACATGAGCTCTTCCTTGTCAACTACAGTGTAACTTCTATTCCCCCGATATAGTTAAAACGAGATATCTCAATGAGTGAGAGACCCCCAGCTGACTAGATTACAACATGAGCTCCTCCTTGTCAACTACAGTGTAACTTCTATTCCCCCGATATAGTTAAAACGAGTATCTCAATGAGTGAGAGACCCCCAGCTGACTAGATTACAACATGAGCTCTTCCTTGTCAACTACAGTGTAACTTCTATTCCCCCGATATAGTTAAAACGAGATATCTCAATGAGTGAGAGACCCCCAGCTGACTAGATTACAACATGAGCTCCTCCTTGTCAACTACAGTGTAACTTCTATTCCCCCGATATAGTTAAAACGAGATATCTCAATGAGTGAGAGACCCCCAGCTGACTAGATTACAACATGAGCTCCTCCTTGTCAACTACAGTGTAACTTCTATTCCCCCGATATAGTTAAAACGAGATATCTCAATGAGTGAGAGACCCCCAGCTGACTAGATTACAACATGAGCTCCTCCTTGTCAACTACAGTGTAACTTCTATTCCCCCGATATAGTTAAAACGAGATATCTCAATGAGTGAGAGACCCCCAGCTGACTAGATTACAACATGAGCTCCTCCTTGTCAACTACAGTGTAACTTCTATTCCCCCGATATAGTTAAAACGAGATATCTCAATGAGTGAGAGACCCCCAGCTGACTAGATTACAACATGAGCTCCTCCTTGTCAACTACAGTGTAACTTCTATTCCCCCGATATAGTTAAAACGAATGTCTCAATCTAAAACAGAATAATATACGAGTACGTAGCATATATCCTCATCTGAACCTTATATTGTAATTTATATATCTAAATAACGTTATATTAAAGAATATATTTTCTATCAAATAGAACACATCAATTTTGTTTTAGCGAGAAACATTTTATTTGTCCTCTAAGAATAACTGGAAAAATACATTAGAATTTTCGTCATTTTTCAACAAAAAAGAAAAAAAAAGGTCAATATGTTACTTTAACGCTGATTGATATAAATCGAAGAAAAATATTACTTCCAATTTATTTTTTATATTTATAAAATGGAAAAATAGTCTGCTATATTCTTTTAAAATAGTAATAAGACAAATGCATCACTAAATATGGTATAACTGCATACTTCATCGCAGTTAACCAAGATCTTGGTATCAATTCATCACTGTATAGATTATTATTCTTTTATCGTTAAATTTCTTTATTAACAACAATGTTGATCAAAAAGTATAAATTATTGACATTACTTTTTAAACAAGATAAACAAAAAAACAAAACCTACATACCAGCTAGTAGGTTAATGAGTGAAAAACATTAACAAAATAAATTCGGTTTTAGTAAAGTTCAAATCCATTGCTTAAAAAAAGCTTTTTATATCTTTACTTCTAAAATTTATATGTTCATAACCGTATATATATATATTCAACACACAATAAGAAATGACAAAAAAGGCTAAGACCTTTCAACCGTTACTCTGTCGCTGACTGCCGTCCCTCCGTCAATTCACGTCTCCTGAGGGAGACCACCATTACGGTCGAAATATTGAAAGGTGAGTTAAATATGTGAGTAAATATTTTAAGTATATACATATATATATAAACTAGAACTTTCAAAAGAACACACAGAAAAGAAATCACTGAACTCACTACTATATACACTACTATATTTTATTGTATGTATACACTTGTATACTTAGATATATACACTATACATATATATATATATATAGAAATTGTCACAATAACACGTGATATAAATATTCAGGTAACTCACCACAAATTAGAGAAGATAGTCGCTCTAAGGCCTTTCGTTTTCACGTCGTCAGAGAGCAAGTGAATACAAGTTGTAAGCAGGTTATGAATTTTGATTTAAAGAAGGAGTAAGATTGGCATCATTGACAGTATTTTTCCCTATAACTGTTGAAATAGTCTTGATTTGTTTGATAATTCCTTCAATTAGAAATTCATCTAATTTAAAAAGGCCTGGACTAGTGTTGACCAAGTTCTTAGAAAAGTCTTTTATGAGGGCGCTTTCAACAATGTTTCTTCTTCTTTCACATGACATAAAAACCAACTCCTTTGCTTCTTTCCAGTTAATTATGTGATTTTTGTCTCTAATGTGTAGGAACAAGGCACTTTTATCATCTTGTCTTCTAACTGAATACTGATGTTGCTTAATCCTTGTATCCATTCCTTTTCCCGTCTGTCCAATATAAGCCAACTCGCAATCCTTCCAAGGAATTCTGTATACACAACAGTTTTTTCGGCTTCTTTTAGAGTTATGGACAAGTCTATTTGACAAATTACCACCACTACTAAATGTAACTGAGATATCTAGCTTCTTCAACAAATATGGAATGTCTTTTAAACATGGGCTGTAGGGAACCACCAGCAAATTCCTTCTTGAAAAACGTTCCTCACTTACAGATGACATCAAAGATTGTTTGGCTTTTTTCATCACGTTATCAATTAATTTTTTTGGATACATTAGAGAGGTTTGAAACTTTGTAAATATATTTAATTTCTTCTTCTAAAAATGGTTCACTGCAAATTTTGAAAGCTCTCAAAAACATGCTATTAAAAACGGATTTTTTGACACTGAGGGGGTGTGCCGAGAAGAAATGAACATAAGAGGAAACATTTGTAGATTTTCTGTAAATACTATAATTCAATTTGTTACCACTTCGGTGCAAAAGCACATCCAGGAAAGGGAGTTTATTATTATTTTCTAATTCTATTGTAAATTGAATAGACGGAACAAACATATTGAGGGTATCCAAAAAAGTGCTAACATTTTTATCATCTGGCCAAATACATAGAACATCGTCAACATAGCGAAGCCATTTAGCATTGCTAGGTAAAATTTTAGGTAGGTATGTAATCTCAAAATATTCCATATAAATGTTGCTTAAAACAGGAGAGAGACAATTTCCCATCGCCAAACCAAACTTTTGCTTGTAAAATTTTCCTTCAAATGAAAAAACAACAATCTAATGTACACAAACGAATTAAGTCTATTAACACTCTTACAGAAACAGGTAATGTTTGTGTACGTTTCTTAAGTTCTGTTTCTAGAAAAACTAATAAATCTTCAACTGGCACATTTGTAAAAAGTGCTTTAACATCAAAGCTTAACAGCATACTATTCTGAAAGGAATATGAATTTAGCTTTGAAACAAGTTCAATGTTGTTCTTGATATGACTTTAGGAAATAGTACCTACCAATGGCGATAAAACATGGACCAACCATTTTGATAGCTTGTAGCCTACTGACCCAATGGAGCTAACAATCTGTCTAGCAGGATAACCATCTTTGTGTGTTTTAATCAAGCCATACATGTAAGGTAGAGAAGGAGATCTACTGACAAATTTTGTTAATAGATTCTTATTATCTTTTAAAATTAATTTCAATCTCTTATTGAAAAGACTATTGTAGTTTTCAGTTGGGTCTGAATTTAATAAATCATAGACATTAGTATCAGATAACAGGGTTTCCATCTTTGTAATATAATCTGTCTTGTTCAGTATAAAAGTGCCTTGTTCCTACACATTAGAGACAAAAATCACATAATTAACTGGAAAGAAGCAAAGGAGTTGGTTTTTATGTCATGTGAAAGAAGAAGAAACATTGTTGAAAGCGCCCTCATAAAAGACTTTTCTAAGAACTTGGTCAACACTAGTCCAGGCCTTTTTAAATTAGATGAATTTCTAATTGAAGGAATTATCAAACAAATCAAGACTATTTCAACAGTTATAGGGAAAAATACTGTCAATGATGCCAATCTTACTCCTTCTTTAAATCAAAATTCATAACCTGCTTACAACTTGTATTCACTTGCTCTCTGACGACGTGAAAACGAAAGGCCTTAGAGCGACTATCTTCTCTAATTTGTGGTGAGTTACCTATATATATATATATATATATATTGCAAACAGGAAAACGATCCAAAAGGACAACAAATGTTTTACGATAAATCACAAACCCAGAACTTAAGGAACAATCACATATACTGTCTCTAATTTTCGGTTGAACCGTCATCAGGAGAGTTGAGATAGGGAAACCAATATATAATGTATATAATAAATAATCAATATATAATATATAAGTATATTATATAATATATATATATATATATATATATATATATATATACTATCACTACTATATATATATGTATATATATATACATAACAATGTGCAAACCACAATAAGAAATGAAGGAAAAAAATTTTTTTACTATATTCTTATATAGTTTATAGAAATATGAATCATACTAAATATATATATATAAAATTATACATAATATTTTTCTAATGGTAAAATACCGTTCCTATTTTCTTCCAGAAATTATCAGTAATTATTATTTAAATTATTAATTATGATTAAGAGAATACACTTAAGAGAATATTCCGTACATTTTATAAGCAGTGCAGATGTTGAAATAACAATCAATGTCAATAATATAGTTATAACATCAAACTTTGAGTTACAATTTTTTTAAAGATGTTAATTCTGGAACGAATTAACATTGTTGAATATAGGGTTCTTAAAGGTGTGCACATTTCACCCATCAATGACTACATAATTTACACACTATATCAGATCAAACAGTGTGACTTTAAATAATATCTCATAATATTAGTTTTCAAATGTAAAAAAAATGATTAAATTACAGTCAAAAAAGAGAGGGAATATAAATGAACTGTTCAGGTTAATACCAGGAGGGTATACATAAAATGAAATTTATCAAGTCTCAGTCAGTTCTTCAAATTCAAATTAAACTCTCAGCGCTATAGAGTTCAATAGGCATTGGGAGTTTAATTTGAATTTGAAGAACTGACCGAGTCTTGATAAATTTTATTGTTTCTATTTCACGGCCGATATTTTTATCAAGATTTATATATACATCTATATATGAAAGTATAAGCCGCAAGGAAAAAGTAAAAAACACAGAAAACATTCTCTGAGGTCTTTGAAATTTATATCATCAGAGAGCAACTGGAATAGGTATGAGTCATCCCGAAGACAGATACGACTTGTATATATATATATATATATATTATTAAAGTAGACGGCAGCTTCCGCATTAACGACCTTTTTGCTCGTGTTTTATAGTATTCTAACTAGTTTTTTTTCTGGTAGGGAGTGATTTCGTGAAGGAGTTGTCCCAGGGACATCAAAGAAATAATTTTTTAGCTTACTCAAATTATTTCTTTGATGTCTCTGGGACAACTCCTTCACGAAATCACTCCCTACCATAGAAAACTAGAAAACACGAGTAAAAAGGTCGTAAATGCGGAAGCTGCCGTCTACTTTAATAAAATATGTTTACAAGAGAAGCTGCTGCCAATATACACTAATATATATATTAGAAGAAAATAAACTCCTTCCTAGGCCAACGTTTCGATGTATTTGTACATCATCTTTAGGGCTAAAATTAGAGTAAGAACTATAATACGTTTACCAAAACAATCTACAACCCACATAGAAAACTAAATTATTAAGACCAACAGATACATAGAAAAGGTTATTTTACAATCAGAGTTGTTAAGTACATATCTATTTCAAAATATCTAACAAAAGGAAATTAGTTTTACCTTGGAAAGTGTGCTAATGGTTATTTAAGTTACATGAGAATTAATTGGTTATAGGTACGAAAAACACTACTGTACTTTGATACAGTCATATAGACTATATACATTCGGATATATATATAGTACATATTGTTTTCTATGAGTTGTCCGGGGAAAGGATATATGATTCGTTACGATGGTGACCAATAGTAGTCACATCCTATTGATCACCATCGTAACGAATCATATATATATATATATATACTTTTTCGATGAAAATACGATCCGAAATGGACAAATACAGTTCAACGTACATAAAGAAACTTAGAGAAATTAAAAGCACACACATACAGTCTCCAATTTTCGGTTGAACCATCATCAGGAGAATAGAGATAGGGACACCAAGGGTACAGGCGAATCGACGGTTGGAGACTACCGCTGGAGACTGACTGTAAGGGTGTTCGTCCATTTATTCTGTATCTATAGTTTACTGTGAACCGTATATATATGTATATATCAAATAACTATATAGAGAAATAACATCTTTTTCCTATGAAGGAATTTAGAGCTTTACTAAGTCCAAGATAATTTTAGTTGCATCAGAACCGTTCTTTGACTCGTTGAATTCAGTAATTTATGAGAGAAAAAAAGTGTTTAAGAACACATAATCAGCAATACAGCAGACTTTTCATGAAGCAATATTACTCAAAAACTAGAGAGTTCATGAAATTATCGTTTTTTTTTTCTTTTTGACTTTTAAATAGGAAACTTTTCATCAAAGGGTGTGAGATATTGCGTGCTTACAACACTTTCGTTTGAAATAAATACACACATAGACATGCACACACACTCACACGCACGCACACACCTCCTCCCCCCCCCCTCCCCAACACACGCAAGAACATATACCGTCTATTTCCGAAAATAAGACATCCCTCGAAAATTAGCCTTCATTTTAGGGATTTTTAGAATATAAGCCCTCCCCTAAAAACAATCCCTTCTAAAAATAATGTGAAAAATATAATTCGTTAAAGAATAATGTTGAATTTAGTAGGTATCTCCAGCTGCCCAAATATTTTAGAGATTGTTTGAAACAAAATATTCTGAGAAATTCCATGTTTACCTATACAGTTCGTTGTATGTAATGCAGAGGCACGTGTCAAAATTAATTTCTGGAATATATAAAGTAGGAATTTGTCTTAAAAGTATAATTGAAGGCAGCAGTATACATGGAGTGACGGTGCAGGTACAGCTTTTGTACATTGCCGTCTTTTAAATCTAATTATTACCTATTACTTATTGTACCACAAGCCCTTCCCAGAATATAAGCCCTAGCACGTAAGTTGAACCTAAAAAGAAAGACAGTGTCTTATTTTCGAAAAAAGACGGTACCACATAGGAGCACGCATTCGCAACCTCTCACAACCAACACCTCAAAACACGTAAATCCCCTCAAAATCGACGTTCTTCACATTATAACTATACTTGAGTTATAGTAAAATGAGAAAGTATTATAGGTAACACAGACTGCCAAAATGAAAGCCTGACATATCTAAACATATCTAAGAAAGGTCTTAGTCTTGTTTTCCCATTTCATATTGTGGTTTGATCATTGATTGTTATATCACGTGTTTATGTGAAATCTTTTTATCTCAACACATGTAGTGGCTTACACTCAAGTTCCATTCAGGAGTATAAGCCTCTTCGTAATGGATACTTCCAAAAACTAGACCAGTATTGAAAAACGATAAATAATTGGTAAGTCTACATATTAATAATCTAAATTTATACTTAATTTATGGATGGTTTGAGTAACTAATGATGATAATTAAAGTTGGAAACAAAGCCTTTATTTCATGGAGAAATACAACAATTTTATGAGGAAAATATTTGTTGTCCTTTAGCAAAGATTATCTTTCAAAGTGAAAAGCATTCGTCATCAGAAAGAGCCTTGAGGGGGGAAAACTCTTAATTAGCCAGACAGCTTGTCTGTGAAAAGCCCTTGTAGTGCTTATGTCAACCCAGTAACTAAGTTATATCTTTCAGTCGGTCTTAATCAAACATTCCAAAGCTTTTGTTATTTATCCTCCAAAAGCCTGACTATTTCGGTTTAAATGTCAATATTTTATTTAGCTTTCATATTTAATCAAATTTAATCAATAAAATGGATCAGTGATAATTCTTTCATGCGAATATTATTAAATTTATTCAATAATTTATTTTATAAAATCATATCGAAAAAGTCTCGAGTGGTTTACACTGAATTTTACTATAATTAAAAATTCGCATTGTCAATAAAGTGAAATATAGGGTAATCGCACTTTAAACCTCATATCAAACGATTTATCAAATTCAGAGGTATTTATTTCTCGACCATGATTCGTTTCAGAATTTTCGTCGAAAAAGAAAACTAATTTTTCCATAAGAAATAAACACCGGGAAATAGGATAATTTGTTCAGTTATACCGGTGTTATTTCGGCTATATTCATCCGCAGTCGGGTTTGGATGACTGTTCGAATTCTGAGGGCATAATTTACTCAACATCTCTGAACTCTGATTTGGTCGAAATAAAAGTCATTCGAATACCAAGGTACCCGAATATTCGAATGGCAAATAATCCAGAGTTCTTACTTATTAATAATCACTTTAATGACTTGGTTAATTTTAATGCCGCGAAATCTTCATTAGGTCATTTCAATTAATTAATGACCTTGACCTTGACAGAAAACTAATCCTTATAATAGCAGTGGGACTATAATAACAACCTTTTTTATAATTAGTTCCCCTTATAATATTCAAAGTCTAAAAATTATCTAGGAAGTATGAAAATGCTTACTTTTATAACAATATATGCAACTAATATATCAATACATGTCTACAAAAGGACTTCACAATAAACTTGGTGAAATATAAATCAAAGTTCAAACTACAATAAGAAATAAGAGGATTCCGTTATCAGTTCTGGTGAACATCTTCAAGGAGGCCAGGGGAGCGCGGTAGCTTAAATACTTGTCCCTTGACTCGTAGGTCATGGGTTCAATACCCATTCTGGCCTTCGATTAATTCACGCGGGAGGTGAAATCTGAGCACGTCGACCCTTGAAAAGGACATCAAACCGTCGGTCCCGAACCTGTACGATGTCAGGTACTCGATAAAGATCCATACTCTAAATATATTTAAGTTATGCTAAATTTATAACTCCTAGTGTAGGAGCAGAAATCTGCAATATTTCGTCTATGTCCGTTCTCTTTTAAGACGTCCACTGCAAACTACCCGCACTTTAAGGTAGAGGCCTGAGGAGCCTATTGGCTTACGTGCTCTCTTCTAGATTGGTGGCTCCGGAGTTCGATACTCACTCGGTTGTATCACGTCTTCCTCCAGAGAGCACGTCAAGCCATCAGTCCTGAGGACTCCCAATTTAGAATGTGGCAGCACGAATTGCTAATCTTGGGCCTGTGAGTATTTTCTGTTAAGAAGGGCACTGAAACCTAACCTAAACCCTGATCGTATAACACAGGGCGTTAAGCAATCACTAGCGAACCTCTACAATGTCAGAATGAAGCAAACATTCGTAGCATTTAGTGCCTTCCATTATTCGTAGCATATACATTATGGTGTATGAGAAAGGACCAATCTTTGACCTATGACAGTCCTCTCTTGGGACAGGTACTGCAACCTAACTTAAGCTAAAGGTAGAGGGCAGGGTAGCCAAGTGGCTTGCGAGTTCACCTTTAGATTGGTTTATCCTGAGTTCAATACTCACTCTGGACCTCATTTTATTCACGCAGAATGTAAAAAAACTGATCACGCTATCCTCCAGTCTGTAAAACACCATGTACTACGCATTAAAGATCCTCTTCTACAATAGTAGCAGGCAATAATGTAGGTTACAGTGGCTGCCTCAGAGGGGAATACATATAGGCTGAACATTGGGTCCTTTGTTATACCACACAATGAAGATAGATTGTACATCCTATTAGGGATTTACCCTAATATTATTAGGGCAAACCTAAATTATGCCCTAACTCAAGTGTATTTAGAGTAGGGACCTTTAACTAGAACCTGACATGGTACAGGCTAGCGACCGACGGCTTCATAACCTCTCAGAGGGACGACATGCTCAGATTTATTCACCACCCACGTGAATAAATCGATGGCCAGATGGGTATCGAACTCCGGACCCAACAGTTCAGAACGAGTACGTCAACCACTGAGCTACCCTGGCCCCCACTTGTATTAATATTTACATTTAGTTACTTTGTTTATATATATGCTTTGTATTATATAAAAATATTTGGTATTATACATATATATATATCTCGTCCTCAGGAGAAGAAGTGAATTGACGGAGCGACGACAGTCAACTCATATATATATGTATATATATATATGTGTGTGTGTGTGTGTGTGTGTGTGTGTGTGTAATCAAACCACAATAAGTAATGGGAAAACAAGACAAAGATCTTTCAACCGTAACAAGAGGTATTCGTCAGAGTAAGAAACCCAACTGAAACACTAGATGCAGAAAACATCTGGTGAGGGGTTGAGAAGAGTGGGAGGGAAGAGTTGTCATCTCAACCCCTCACCAGATGTTTTCTGCATCTAGTGTTTCAATTGGGTTTTTGACTCTGACGAAGACCACTTGTTACGGTTGAAAGATTTTAGTCTTGTTTTCCCATTTCTTATTGTGGTTTGATCATTGATTGTTATTTCACGTGTTTATGTGAAATCATTATATATATAGTTCAATATAGCAAAAGAAAGATAGAGAAATCAAAAGCACACACTTACAGTCTCTAATTTTCGGTTTGAACTGTCTTCAGGAGATATAAAAGAGGGAAAACAAGCGCACTGGTTCAGAGACGGTTGGAGACCGTTGAAGGGTTGGAGGTTGGAGACCCTCCAACGGTCTCCAACCGTCTCTGAACCAGTGCGCTTGGTTCCCCTCTCTTATATCTCCTGAAGACAGTTCAAACCGAAAATTAGAGACTGTAAGTGTGTGCTTTTGATTTCTCTATCTTATTTTGCTACATTGAACTATATTTGTTCGTTTGGGATCGTATTTCTAACGAAAGTATATATATATATATATATATATATATTATCTAGGAGGTGTCAGAGCTTTGCAGCAACTAGTATATATATGTAAAACAATTAAAAAGAAGATAGCACACAGAAATAACTCAATTCTATATTTCGACCATCGTCGTCATCAGGAGGCGAAGAGTCCCGTAGGAAGGCAGAGCGGTAACTAATATATATATATATATATATATATATATATATATATATATATATATGTTTTATTAAAAGTAATGCCCAATTTAACTTTTACACTTTTTCTTATCCGTTTTCCAAGTGTTCTCATACTTGACTTCCATGGTTCTGGAACTAAAAACATAAGTTCACCAAAATTTTTATTATTATACACCGACATGTTTCAGTCATCGTTGACCATTATCAAGGTTAAAGAATATATAAAATTATTAATGATCTAAAAGTGAATAACAATTAAAATAAACTAAAATAAACATAACGAGTCCATAACACATATTCACAACTAGGGAGGTTATCAAAGGTAAGGTATGTTGAGGTTTCACCAGGCTCTTGGTTACCTTCCATCCGTCATTTGTATCTGGGAAGGTAATCGATTAACTTCTATACCTCTCCCAGACTGGTTCGCCTTCTGACTGCCTTCATATAATTTTAGAATTCTTGAAAATCCTCCTCCTTGGCTGTTAATACTAGGTTGCTTTTCGAGGATCAAGATAGCTTCCAAAATTTGCAATCTGGTGTGGTCGTGTTTTTGTTGTAATATTACAGTATTGTCTGTTAACAATTCCCTAGTTAATTGCACTCCATGTGTTAACCTAACGTGCTCTTTGGGTCCTCCGGATGCCAGATGCATGGTGAGCCATTTAATGTAAAAGTTAAATTGGGCATTACTTTTAATAAAACATGTATAAATGAAGGCCTGCTCCCCAAATATATATATATATATATACTTTGTTTATATATAGAGGAGGACTATATACAGGACTGCTAACTACGTCATATCTCAAACATCCAATCTTTGTCCTCCGTGTGTTTTCTCCTAAGACGGCCGCTGCAGCCAAACCTAACATATTAAGTGATTTTACACATACCTAATACGCGTTTTTCACGCCTCTGTTATTAATAACCTTATTTAGTACTTTAAACTCGAAGATAAATTCCTTGATCTCTCCAGCAGAGTGAAAAAGAGAGAAAAGCTGTACCATCCACCTAATCCTAGCAGCTGCTTAAGCAAAAATACCACCATTTCTCCTCCAAAAACCATTTGTCATATCTTCCTTTCACAAACACCTTTCCTGCAAGTTAATAAATTTGTTTTATCCTTTGCAAAATTCATTGATCAATGAAAACCTGTCTTAAGTTTTAATCATTTCATCGAAAAATACTACATAAATAAAACATTAATTTTTTTCTTAAAAAAAAAATACATTCATAACGGAGAAAGTTTTTAAAAAAGCGTAAATTTCTGGAAAAATTCAAACATAATTTCAAATTTTATAAATATGTTTTCAGGGATAGAATAAAAACTGCATAATAAGGGGTTTCTCGGTAAATAGAACAATAGAGGGGATAAACAATTTTAAGACTCACTGATCTAAGGTACCTAGGTTTCCTATTATATTAAATAATCAATTAATGTTTATTAAACTTCTAATTGTATCAATGATTATAACGGTATAATTGGTACAATAATTATTACAATCAATGATCGTATCAATTTAAAAAACAAGATAACGCAGCAATTTGAAAAGTCATATTTTTTTAGAAAGTTGAAAAATAATTTCATATTTTATATGTATGTTATCACAGTTAAGATTATATTTGTGTACTAATGGTTTTCTTAATAAATAGAATAATAGAGGGGTAAAACATTTTGAAATTCACTAATCTAAAACACCTGTTCTTCGTATAAAATTCCATAGTCCTCTTAATGTTTATTAAACTTCTGATTATATCAATGATTGTAATAATGATATACAATCAATTTCTTAGCGATCAGTGATTGAATCAACTTCCATTGCGTTTTTAAATCATTTTTAACTCTTTCTTGCTACTAATATATAACAGTAAGGAGAGCAGTTTCCACTCAGATTTGTTATCTGTCATCCCTTAGTTTAAAAATGTCCTAGGGGGAAAACCTAGGAAAAGGGAAACTTAGGAAGAAATTAATCCTAATTTAACAGAAATTTGAATATATATATATATAATTATATATAAATGAAAAAAGACAACATATAGAAGAAGCGAGAAAACTTACTGGATCGATATTTAGAACTGAAGTTCGTCGTCAGGGAGAGAGCAGAAGGGAAGAAGAAGAGGTACGTGCGTTCACTTGTACCGGCAGAGAACGACTCGTATATATATATATATATAATATATATACTTTTTCGTTGGAAATACGAACCAAAACGAACAAATATAGTTCAATATAGAAATAAAAACATAGAGAAATCAAAAGAACACACTTACAGTCTCTAATTTTCGGTTTGAACCGTCTTCAGGAGAGATAAGAGAGGGATACCAAGCGCACTGTGTTCAGAGTCGGTTGGAAACCCTCTGACGGTATATATATATATCAATGATCAAACCACAATATGAAACAAAAAAAAAACAAGACTAAGATCTTTCAATCACAACAAGCGGTCTCCGTCAGAGTCAAAAATCCTACTCATTTGTGGGTTGACACCCTTGTTGTTTTTGAAAGATCATCGTCTTTTCCCATTTCATATACTTAATTAAAATTTATACGAACTCGGTCAGTTTTTCAGGTTCAAATTAAACTATCAATTGACAACGTTTCGGTTTTTATTTAAAACCTTTTTCGTAGGCAGAAGTATACATCTTTTTAAGATAATGAAAAAATTTTACAATTTTTAAAGATAAAAAGTAATAAGTATTTTATTATTTTAATTACAATATAAAATAATTATAATTATAATTATAAAATTACAATTATTTTAAGCATTTATTATTTATATTCCTGGATTTTATTTTGTTTCAGCTATTTTCCTCTTATTTTCTTCATTATTATCTTTTAAGTTTTTATTATTTATATTTCCTAATTTTCTTCATTTTCACTTTCTATTTCTTAGTTTATTCTTAGTTAATTTTTCTTACCTCACTTGAACCGGGCACGCGTGTGTTGGCTCCTATCAACTCCTACCGTCGTTTCACAAGTGCGCTTGGTGTCCCTATCTCAACTCTCCTGATGACAGTTCAACTGAAAATTAGAGACAGTAAGTGTGTTTGTTCCTTAGTTCTGTGTTTGTGATTCACCGTGAAACGTTTGTTGTCCTTTTGGATCGTTTTCCTGTTTACAATAATATATATATATATATATAATATATGATCAAACTTCATTCATAGTTAAGAAATGACGAATAACATGAGACTAAATTTAGTCTTGTTATTCATGTACCCATTTCTTATTGTGGTTTGATCATTGATTGTTATTTCACGTTGTTTATAGTGAAAGCTTTAAATAATAGATATAATATATAAATTATATAGATATCTATCAAGATAGATAGAAGATAGATAAGATAGATAGATTTCATGTATATCAATAACATCAAATGTTGATTCACTAGTCAACTTTTCAACTTTACTATATTTAATCTTTTATCTTATTTCATTTTAAAAAAACTCAATTATTTTTATAGATTCATAAATTAAAATATTCTAAAAATGAAGGCTAATTAGAGAAGGCGGCCAGAAATGTAATGATTAAAGAGAAAATAAAACAAATCAAAGTTAATTAGTTATTCAAGGCGAGTTATAGCAATTAATTGCGATGACTGGAGGAATGTCAGTGACCAATAATTAATTAGTCATTGTGACATTTGTTTATCATTATTCAGCACTCAATCACTGAAAGCATATGGATATTTGAATTCATCTTCATTTCATGGAAATATAACTTGCTTCTGTATTCACAAGTCATGGCATATTTAAACAGCTTTTAATGATTTAACATTTTAGTAGAACTTCACACACCAATCCTATCACTCATATAAATATCATATATTTTAAAAAACCGTTAAAATATCTACTTTTAAAAATAATTCAATGATTTGTAACTCAAGATTGCAGTCAAATTGAACTGATTCTCAGATGATGTGCATCTTTTAAGAACGCTCGATACATCCAGTATATACATTCCATCATCCTTTATTTCATTTATATATATTTCATAACTTTAAAATAAAATAATTCAATTTTATACGTATTTCAATTTTACCTACAAAAAAAAAACAAACACCCTTTTGTTTTCATTTTAGGTAAAATTTTAGTTTTTGTTTTATATAATTTTCAGCATGTTTATACGTTTTTGTGTTTATATTGTGATGTACCTGATGATGGACACTAAGTGTTCAAAACGCGTTGAAAAATAAAATTATTGTTGGGGAATACTTAATATTTTTTTCTAACTATTAAATCTATATTAATTAAAAAATAAACATAATTGAAAGATAAATTTATAACGACTATCCAAATATTATTAGAAGGGGAAAAAAAATTCAAATTTACTGAGCCCTCCTGTTCTAATAATCTATTTTAAAGTGAGCTGTAACGATTATTATTCCAGAAAGGGACTCGGTATTGTAACGACCGGTATGAACTTTTCGAAGAAGCATTAAAATTAATGATGCAAGAATTTAGCAACGTTCTATTTTCGAATAAAACGCTTTATATAAAATGTATAAATTGATTTTTTTTTGCAACGAAATACAAGAGTATTGAGAGGAAAAAAAATTTCCCCGTTTGCCTAACAATTACATCTACCAATCATTGAAACTTTACAATCCTTTTTTTCCTTATTTTATTTTTATATATTTTTTTTTAAACCAAACTGATTATTAAGAACATTGTTAAGCAGTTGAAGGAGTCTTTAGCATTCTCATCTGAGTTAGCATAGCATTGAACAAAACTAACAAATAAATTTAATTAACTTTCAGTTAGTTAGTTGCAATTGAAGATGGACAACGTCCGAAAGCGCTCCAACGACTCCAACATCATTGTACGAGGTATGACGGTTTGCCATATTAATAATATAAATTAATTAATTGGACTGTATTTATGACACAGCAAACAGATTTTGAGGCACTTGGTTCAGCAATGGTCACTGCATTTTATGGACTACCTGCATACATCAGTGTTGTCGATTTAGCCTTAAACGGGCTAAATTTAGCCCTTTTCAACCTTTTTTTAGCCTTCAAAATTTTGAATTTAGTCCTGGCGCGTTTTTTAACCCTTTTTGTGGTAATTGAGCTCGTTTTTTAGCCGTATGTTTCTTTTTTGTCTATATAATTTACTGTAATGATTTGTTTGTTTTCCAGCGCCCACACTTAGAAGGGTTTCAACTTTTAGTGCTCTCCAAAGGGCAGAATTTTGCCTCATTTATTTATTTGGCACTCATTATATTGATTGGCCACATTATACAAAGTAACCACATTACCTGTTGATTCTACTTTGGAAGTCTTTAATTTTGCCTAGGTTAGGTTAGGTTACAGTGGCTGTCTCGAGAGAGAACACACATAGGCCGCAAGCCGGCCCCTTGTGATACCACAAAGAAGAATTTGGAGCTATTCTCCACCGTCCCTGGTCCACTCGAACCATCCTGAGAGAACAATAAATCTAGACAGATCTCTGATACCAGTGGATGTTAAGTTCTCAAGATTGTCAAAGAAATAATCTCCTAAAGCTTCTTTTCTTCTTTGAGCCAAACCAGGGCATTGACAGAGAAAGTGAGGCACTGTCCCTTCCTCCTCATCGTTCTGGCATGGCCAGAGCAAAAATCCCTCGCCTCCATTCCTCATCTAGTGTTTTTAAAATAGGGATCTTTAATGAGTACCTGACATTGTACAGGCTCGGGACTGACGGCTTAACGTCATCTATGAAAGGTGACGTGCTCAGATTTATTCACCTCCTGCGTGAATAAATCGAGGATCGGATGAGGATCAAACACCGGACGAACTAATTTAGAGGCAAATAAGTTTACTATTGAGCTAAACTAACCCCCAATAGTGTTAAAGTTACTATGTATTATTTAAAAAAAATGTCTTTAAAAGTTTACTATCTAGTCAACATTTGTTGTCTCTATGCACAGGTTCGGTCAAGTTCATTGCTCATTGAAAACTCGTTCAAAAAACGTCCATTAGTTTGATCTGACAGACAGAGAGAGAAAGTAACTTGTTCTGTTTTAAGTCATCTCTATTTTTCTCAAATTATTGCGATTAAATGCCGTCATTAATTAAAAAAAAAAAGACTTTCTTGTACAATAGTCTATTCTGGCTTGCTTTATAGCACTTACTGTTTGATAGCATACCCAACTCCTTTGTCACCTTATCTCTTAACAACCCCTCCCCACTCTATCTCATTCACTGTGTTTTCCTCATTCTAATGATGATGTTGAGAGAGCATTCAGCCCATGTAAAGATTGTTCAAAACTAACTTCCAAACAATATTAACGTATCAACAATAACTATTATACTAACAATACGACATCGATTAAACCGTTATAGAAAATGCTCCTATGATTTTGATGTTCTTTTTGACGTAAATTAAGAAAATTCCAAGAAATAAAGTCTAAGAAACCAGAGAGAACGCAGATGCTCATGAAGAAGTGAATTTATTTGCTGCATTGGATGAATTTTCGAGAAATCTTTGGTTTAGCTAATCAAAAGAAAAATTGTCTTATCTTTACTAAAAATAAAACATTAAAATATTGTTTAAAATGTTTTTTCCTTATTTTGTCATTTGGCCCTTTTTTTTTAGTTTGTTTGGAAAATTTTAGCCCGAATTGGCACCTAGTAGTTGGCAACACTGGCTTACATCCAACTAGGCCTTATCATCTCTCCTACTTCAACTCCCTCACAGCTTAATATATACCATATAAATAATACATATAAAAAGATTTCACATAAACACGTGAAATAACAATCAATGATCAAACCACAATAAGAAATGGGAAAACAAGACCAAGATCTCCCAACTGCAACAAGCGGTTGACTCTGACGGAGACCGCTTGTTGCGGTTGGGGGATCTTGGTCTTGTTTTCCCATTTCTTGTGGTGGTTTGATTATTAATATATATAAATATATATATAACTCCATATATATATATATATACTTTTTCGTTGGAAATACGATCCAAAACGGATAAATATAGTTCAATATAGACAAAGAAACATAGAGAAATCAAAAGAACACACTTACAGTCTCTATTTGTCGGTTTGAACCGTCTTCAGGAGAGATAAGACAGGGAAACCAAGCGCATCATCATAAGATTTTTGGAACCTCAAAACATAATTTCATCAAAATCTCGAGATTGAATCTTTTCACAATCACTATACTATTATATATTATATAACAGTAAATTTAAATTATTTAGATTATATATTTAAATTTTTAAATTTAACAAATTTATTCTTCTAAAATATCATATTAACTCATTAGAACGGTTACATTTTTTTAATAAATTTCTAAATAATTTGATTTCACTAATGGTTATTGATGGATACTTCGGCCCCACTCGGTTAAACTTCGACCACTCTAGTGTTACCATCGGTCTTACTCGGGTAAAATCGGTCACACTCGGGCGTGAAACACGTATTACTAACGTATTAATATATAGGATAATTATTGGGTGTTTTATAAGATAAGGTAGTTGAAATAATGAATGTATAGTACAGTATGAACGTTATACATTACTATAACGCACAGTACCAACTTAAGTGTATTTCTAACTTACGTTCAGAACGTAACTGAAACTTACGTTGAGAGTTATCTGTATACGTAATATTAGTAACACAAAAGAACTAAAAATATACAAACATACAATTTCATACGAAAATGAGTTTTTAAGGTCGTATTAGTATAATAATTTATTTACGTAATCTTTTATTTGTATAATTCTGTTTTTAAACAGATTTTCAACAATAATATTCGCAAATAAAAATAAACTTATTTCAAACTTTTCAAAACCAGTTTTTTTAATTTGGTGGAAAATTTATTATATTTATTTGCTTAGTCAGTTAATTCAATTTAACAATTTTTTTTACATGATTTTAATTATACGTTTTTGTTTTAAAAGATGACGACTCTACATCTATACGACTACTGTAGTAAGATGTAAGTCTCGAACCAATGATAGCAATCTCAAATTACATCCTTGATTGTAATTCCTTGAAAATAAATATTTTCAGGATGTTTGTTAACGGATTATCAATGGAAGCAGGGAGGGGGGACTTACGACTTTTGTCGCCCGGGGGGACTTACGACTGCCCCATCCTAAAATATGGCAAAAATAGTTGCTACGCCAGTGGGTATAGTCCGTGGTTGTCAAACTATTCAATATGACGGCACACTAAGAAGCAACTTTTGGCGGCACAACTGCCATTTGTATATATATTCCTAAACTTAGCAGTACCTTTCAAAACACATGTAAATTTCGTCATTGAAAATGCACACTTATCATATTAGTGAGAACGAGAGGTTTGTAAATCACAGGACGCAAAAATATATTATATTATTTTTTTATTAATATATATATTTTTGCGGCCCACCAACTAGATAATGGCGGCACACACTTTGGGAATCACTGGTACAGTCCAGTCGAAGAATGCACGTCCTGCCTATATCGCACGTTATAGAATCGACTGGTATACATAGAACATACTAACAAAATATGCAATTTTCTTACATACAACATATTAGTAAGATACATATGAAACTTAAGCTACATACAATATCAATACTAAAGAGCCGTACTGTAAATCATTAACTTGGTTAAAAAAAAAAATAAGGCATTTATAGGATATAAGCTGCTGTGTGTCGGGTAGCAACAAAGCATTCCAATTACCAAGGCATCTTCTCTTCAATGAAAACCCTCCAACAATTCTTCACTGTCCCTTCTATTTACCGAATGAAATAATTTATTGAAAGACAAACGTCCAGCCAACAACACAGAATGGTTATTTATTTATTGTTTAATGCCTTTTTACCTTTATTGGGCTGCCCTGTAATAATAAGAAGAAAGGATTTGGTTATGAATAAGTCAAATAGTTGTTTTCCTCTTACTTCGAAAGCTACCGACCCACTTGTTAAGTAGTAATGTGCCTAACACTTTGACTTTGATATACATGTGCTTCCTAGACTCTTATAGGCCCTAGTGTGGCACACCGGCTGCACCCCCCTCATATGGGGCCTGCTACCGATAACGCTACTCCGCGAATCGATACGATACACCAGGGGTGGCCAATTATTTTGATTCGCAGGCCACTTTAACTTTAAAATTTGACAGTTGGGCCATTTCAGCGCAAGATACAATATAAAGAACAGCATTGTTAACAGTACATATTAAACAAAGACAAAAAAAGTAATTGAAGTATAAACATACTCTTTTCGGTGTTGCCAACTGCTATTGGCAAGTTGGGGCTAAAACAGTACAGAAAAGGTGCTAAAAAAGGGGTAAAGCAGGGCTAAAATGATTTCGAATGTGCTGAAAAATGGGCCAAAAAAATTATTGGTAAATGAGTATCTATTAATTATAAAAATGAAAAGTATATATAAATATACAGAAAAAACCTTAAAGCAGTGAACCAAAAATTTCTTCAAATTCCCCGCCCAATGCTGCAACTAAATTTACTTCTGCAGTAGCATCTTCAGACTTCTTAGGTTCATACATTTCATTCGTTCCAATTTGTTTGATTACATCTGGTGGCTCGTCGAAGTTATAACAGCATTTATTTTAGCGTTTCAAACTATGTCGTATTGCTAGAATGTTATTTATAGTGGAATCTTTCCTATTGTTTCGAAGTTTGTTTTTTATGATGCTTACTTGACTAAATGCTCTCAACATCAGCATTAGAATGACATAAAATCATTACAGCGAATTTGCAAAGATCATCGAAGGGCTTTTCTTTAGATGCATCTCTGTAGTTGGAAACTTCAGGCCCAGAAACCCCTCCAATAAGAACTATTACTAAATAATGTTGTAGAAAGTCGAGGCGAGTACGCAAGCCACTGGGCTACCCTAACTTCCTAATACGATTTATTATTATGTAATACAACTACAACCAAACCAATCACAACGAAAGTAAAGATTATAATAATTTCAGGTCTCTACCTCCACGGAAAATGGATGAACAAACAAACAAACAAACAAACTCACGAACTTTATATATATATATATATATATATATATATATATATAATATATAACGGTTACTTGCCGTTGCGTCTACAACGTGCTTGGTCTCCCATTCTCTTTTCTCCTGAAGACGGACTACCCGAAAATTTGAGTCTGTAAGTGTGTTTCCCTACCTTGTGTGTTGCTCTTTGTTAATCTCAAACTCGTGTATATATATATATATATATATATATATATATGATGATTTCAAAATACGCTTTAATAGTGATAATCTTATCACATACGATACAAAATGATATATTTTGATATTACACTTGAATATTAACGATATAATAACTGGCCTGAAGAATTCCTCAACTCATAATAAATGAACTGAAGAATTCGTCAACTCGTAATAAATGGACTGAAGAATTTCCACTTTATAAACAACTGAAGAAGAAGAAGATTGTTAAGATAGTCCAAGTTAGTAAACGCATCAACAAAACTGACTGAAGTAGAGTTATTAATGAACTTTCCCCTAAAGAGGTCTCTGCTTTGCAAAATTAAGACAATCAAGCAACAGCTGTTGCAAATATAGCATCGGTGGTATATTTGAAAATATGGGACTTTGCAAAACTTAATATTTCATTGAATCCAGTGGAGCTGTTATAGCGGGCTAAAATTAATTTAACATTATTACACATGTCTCGAAATATGTTTGGAATTATCCTTCGAATAATAAAGCAAGCATTAATTATAACTTCACACTCTGCAGTTGTCACGTAGTCATTAATCAAGGCAAAGTTACTTGCCGAGAGGTTATATATATGTAGAAGAAATAAAACTTTACAACATCCTGCTTAAATAGAGTAATTAGTTATTTTTTTACGATCCAAATAATTAAAATAATATTAATTAAAGGAAACTAATTAATATCATTTCCAAAAGGCCAGGTTAGCTCAGTGGTTAACGTATTCGCCTCTAGGCTGATAGTCCGGGGTTCGATACTTATCTGGCCCTTGATTTATTTACTCGGGAAGTGAATAAATTTGAGTACGTCATTCCTCGGAGAGGACGTTATGCAGTTGGTCCCGAGCCTGTATGATGTCAGGTACTCGTTAAAGATCCCTACTCGAAATTCACTTGAGTCAGGCATAATTTAGGATTCCCAATGCAGAATATGTAGAATCACCGATCAAAAAAAATAGCACCAAACTAGCTGACGTTATCACCCGCTAGAGGATGAGTTTAAACAATAATACAAAAAAAACTATTTCCTAAATAATTAAAATAGTCAAAATTGTCTTTTAGGGGGAGTATATTTTTTTTCCTCCAAAGTAGTGCCCCTACTTGGAGGGAGTTTATTGTAATATTTTCACATGCTCTATTTGTTATATTACATGCATATCTTTACACTATGTTATATGAAATTTATATTATTTATGAATTTGTAAAAACTATGAAATAAATGTGTTTTCAGTTCAGTTTTGCTTGGTGGCCAGTTCAACGCTTGAAACATTGCAGTTTCCTGAAGATGGTGTCTGATACGGGCGTATATGTGTTTTTAAGTTGGATTAGATTGCTGGGAAAGTCACACAAGAAAAGAAACATAGGCCAAACAGTGGCTCTTTGTGATACCACACAATGAACATCCAATCAACATTTTGAATCTTAAATTTTGCCTAACCAAAAATCTTTTTGACCATATACCGTTGTAAAAATATCAACGATAATAATGATAAATAACAATAAATATCAACGATAAGTTTTCTTGAAACAGAAGGCTTAGTAGCATTCAAAATCAATAAATCATTTAGAATGAATTCCTCCCTATGCCTGAACGAACAAACACTGAATTGTCTGAATTTTTTTATACTTTTATATTATTTGAAAGTGATGTTCCTATTGCAAAACAGTTAGTAAATATACGTGCTGAGACTTCCTACATTCCTCTGAACCAAGTCCCACCCCTGCCAAAACTCCTTCTACCCTCGGTCCTTCCTAGGTCACCCCTGTAGTTCAACATCTTAAGAATATATGTAATTATACATTTTTCTTACTTACAAATTGGTTTATGTTTCAGTATGTTGTCATGTTTTATTAAGATTAAAGATTAATTAAATCATTTTTCATAATAATTCCCTTGTGAAAAACTTCAATAGTGTAATTCAACATTAACATACTGAATTCAATTTCAAATAATTCTCTCTGATGTTCTTAAAGTTCACAGATATGGATATTTTTAGATGAAAACCTGGAGAAGAACACTAAGTTTCTGAAACGTATTGTTTGTTTTCATATTAATTTTTTTTGTGTGGAGACGTAATTTTTTTGAAATTACCCAATTTCTCAAGTGTATTTAGAGTAGGGATCTTTAACGCGTACCTGACATTGTACAGGCAAGGCACCGAAGGCTTAACTCTTGTCCCGATGTGTTGACGGGTTGACATTCTGAGGACGATGTGCTCAGATTTATTCACCACACACGAGAATAAATCGAGGACCAGAGTAGGTATTTGAATTCCTTACCTACCAGTTAACAGGCCAGCACGTTGCCACTGAGCTAACCTGGCACCCGTGTATGAGTTTATAAATAATAATCATTCTAGAGGTAGTTACGAATCCCGGGCCCGGCCCGTCCCGGGTCGTGTCCAAGATTTCAATTATTACGTACTGGTAATGTCTCCAAAATGTCAATTATTACGTCGGGTAGGGTCGGATGCAAGATAGCAATTACTATGTACTGGTAATGTTGTGTCCAAAATGTCAACTATTACGTCGGATCCAAGATAGCAATTATTATGTACTGGTAATGTTGTGTCCAATTATTACGTCGGGTAGGGTCAGATCCAATATAGCAATTATTACGTACTGGTAATGTTGTGTCCAAAATGTCAATTATTACGTTTGGGTAGGGTCGGGTCCAAGATGTCAATTATTACGTTAGGGTTGGGTCGGCTCCAAAATTTCAATTATTACGTTAGAGTAGGGTCATATCTAAAATGTAAATTATTACGTTTTGGTAGGGTCGGATCCAAATGTCAATTATTACTTACTTGTACCATCAGGTCCAAAATGTGAATTATTACGTTCGGGTTGGGTTGGCTCCAAAACGTCAATTATTATGTTTGGGTAGGTTCGGCTACAAACTAGTAATTATTACGTTCGGGTAGGATCAGGACAAAATTTCAATTATTACGTTTGGGTAGGGTCGAGACCAAAATGTCAATTATTACGTACTGGTAACGTCGAGTCCAAAATGTGAATTATTACGTTCGGGTTGGGTTGGCTCCAAAACGTCAATTATTATGTTTGGGTAGGTTCGGCTACAAACTAGTAATTATTACGTCGGGTAGGATCAGGACAAAATTTCAATTATTACGTTTGGGTAGGGTCGGGACCAAAATATTAAGTATTACGTACTGGTAACGTTGGGTCCAAAATGTGAATTATTACATTCGGGTTGGGTCGGCTCAAATATGTCAATTGTTACGTTTGGGTAGGTTCGGCTCCAAAATGTGAATTATTACGTTCGGGTAGGGCCGGATCCAAAATGTCAATTATTACGTTCGGTTAGGGTCGGATCCAAAATGCCAATTATTACGTCTGGTAGGGTCAGGTCCAAAATTTCAGTTATTACGTTCTGGTAGGGTCGGGTCTAAAATTTAAATTATTACGTTCTGGTAGGGTCGGGTCGAAAATTGCTATTATTACATTCGAGTAAGATCGCCTTTGCGGGCTTCTTCCTGGCTAAATTTTTTTAAATAAATATATATTTATGTATTATTTATACTAAAAACGATATATGTATTATAACTAAGAAATATTCGTTTTAAAATAAATAATTTTCATAAAACAAATATAAAGGGCTTTAATATTCGCTGCCCTGGGTTGTCGGGGTTGGATTTTTTACGCTCGATCTTAGCTCTAAATTATTCTAAAGGATTGTGTAGATCTTTATCAAGAAGACAACAACAATCGGTTCAGGACCGACGTTTCGTCAATATTTATTGACATTATCAAGGCTTTAATAAACAGTTAATATTAAAATAATAAAGAGGACATTTCCTTGAATAAAACAGTATCATAATTATCTTACATTTTGGTTCAAAGCTTAATTTTGAAAAGTTTTTTTTACAATCAATTAGGAAACACAACTGAAATAAGCGTTTGTTAATTAATTAAGAAACTTTATTGAAGAAGGGCTTTAAGAAGCTTAATTCAAGAAATGATTTTTTTATTAATGAAGAAGCTTTGTTTTGAACAGTATTATACAATTGATCAAGACGCTCTTTTGAAGATAACATTATTAAAACAATTTAACTGATGGTGAAGAATAATAGTTGTATAAATCCAACTAGCTTGACAGACACTAATTTAATGAAATCAATAAAACAGACTGGTCATCCTTGATAAGTGACGGTAAGCACTCTTTTGTTGCTAACAGTTCAATTAAAATGGATGACAATTACACTTGCTCATAACAAACGTTTCATTAGTTGAATATAAATTAATGCATATGTCAGCCAATCTAAATGCATGATTTGAGCTTCTATGCAAATTATCAAATTCTAGTAATTATATTTAGATACAATATCAAACAATACGCCAATTATGGCACTACAGATTTAAAGGAGACCAGGTTAGTGCAGTTGTTAACGTACTCGCCTATGAACTGGTAAATCAAGGGTTCGATACCCACCTGGCCCTCGATTATTCACGCGGTAGGTGAACAAATTTGAGTATATCGTCCCTCAGAGAGCACGTTAAGCCTTCGGTCCCGAGCCTGTACTCTGTCAGGTATTCATTAAAGATCCCCTATTCTACAACACATTTGAGTTGGGCGAAATTTAGGACTCCTAATGTAGAATCAATCAACAGGTAATATGGCTCATCCATTTATAAAATGGGTGCCGAATAATAAATGAGCCACAAATTATGCACCAAAAAACAGCTTAAAAGGTAAAAGCATAAAAAAATGGGTGTTGGAAAACAAAGAAACATACTTCAGATGTGATGGGGAATTTTGAAAATTACATCTCCAGAAAATAGAGCTACAAATTAAAACTAACAACGCGTTTCAAACACTTAGTGTTATTCTTCAGGTTACATCTAAAAAATACATAACATAAGGACAATAATGAGAATAATAGTCCTGATGATGAATGTGGTACATTCGAAACATGTCGACTAGCAATATTGCTGATAAGCTTTATAGTTTTAATAAGAGACGAGGAAGGAATTCCGGAAACTGGAGAAACTGTGTAAGAAACAGATACAAGCCAAATATGGGGCGTTATTTAACAATATATCTTTAAATGAAGGACTCCTTCCAACTTTTACAAATATATATATATATACAGTTCAATGTAGAAAAAGAAACATAGATAAATCAAAAACACATACTTATAGTCTCTAATTTTCGGTTTGAACCGTCTTCAGGAGAGATAAGAGGGAAACCAAGCACACTGCTTCAGAGACGGTTGGAAACTACTGTAAGTGTGTGCTTTTGATTTATCTATGTTTCTTTTTCTACATTGAACTATATTTGTCCGTTTCGGATCGTATTTTCAACGAAAAGAACATAACTTCTTGATATGTTCTGTTTTATTTTGTGAAAG